>JABCKL010000007.1:0-78683 GCA_018851305.1 Calocybe cyanea
GTAGTTGACGTCATGTGCGTCATCATCATGTGCGCACCAGATCCATATAAAGGTCAGCAAAACATTTATCTTCTTTCCCTCGCTGTATCCATCATGTTTCGCTCTCAAGCAACCCGCATCGCAAAATCTGCGACAGTTTCACCCTTAATCAGATCCAGGGCTTATGCAACTGAAGTTCCTCCCGGCCCTCCTCCGCCAGCCGGTGAAGCCAAACCAAAGTCTGGTTCATCAAATACCTTTTTATACGCTACGCTTGGCGCACTTCTAGCGGGCGGCGCTTATTACTATTATGCCAACGCAGACGTTGACGATCTCAAGGCAAAGGCCAAAAAAGACCAAGAGGAGATGGAACGTAAAGCTCGTGAATCCATCCAAGCCGGTAAAGCACGTGCAGATGACGCCTACAAGCAAGGTCAGGCTAAATACGAGTCAGCAAAGGTAGGTCACCTTTTTTTTTATGGAATGGGAATTAATGCGTAGTCCTATCAACAGGCTTCGGGACGCGAAAAGGTTCATGAATATGAGGATAAAGCTCGGCAAGCGGGTGCAGATACTCAGGCGAAGTATGAGTCGTACAAGTCTTCGGCTCAGAAGAGTTTGTCGGACGCCAGAGACTCTACCGAGAATTTGTATAATGAAGCTCGTGCTACTGCCGATCGCAAGGCCTCAGAAGCGCGCTCGCGTGTAGGGGAGGCAGCAGATGAAGCCAAGCAGGGGTGGTTTAGTTGGCTGGGCTGGGGCAGGTCCAAAGCTGAAGAGAAGAAGGAAGACGCAGCAGGCAAAGTTGCTGATACCGCAGGCGATGTTAAAAGGCGTGCAGAGAGGCACACATAGCGACTTTATTGCAATCAGGATTTTAGTATCTATTCCATTCGTGCTCCATAAAGTGACCGGTTTCCTGTGCCGGACAAAATGATAATGAGTCCAGCGCCGTGCCAATCATCCATCAATCGTGTGTTCCACTGTCGATCAAAATTGATAGTGCACCAATTGGTTTAAAATTTAACAAGCGCAAAATTGCAGGAGATTGATGTGTTTACGCGCCAAAGGCGGAAACACAGTCAGCCACTTGAACCCATGGAGAAACGATCCAGCATGCCATGCAAAAATCATTCGGTCTTTTGATAATGATTCAGTATGAGAGATGCAGTGAAAGCTCTGTCACTTGTCAGACATAATTGATTGCAACTGCGGGAAAAGAAATATGGAAGAGCGTGGGGTTCGGTTTATTCCTCCTCATGGGAAAATGCCTTGTAAATAACCCATGACCACATCATCCACATTATTCGGTCAAATTTACTGTCGAGACATCCTTCTTACCCCACACACTACCGCGCTATAAACTTTCATGTCCCCAACTATGGTTTTGCACCCAAGGATGAGCATCGATGATGATCCTTTGGCTAAAGCCATGGCCCCACCGCCAAACGAAACACACGCAGAGCGAGAGGCAAGACTTACAGCAGAGCGAGAAGCCCAAAAACGGTCGGATGCTATTGACGAAGAGTTGAACCGCCAGCGAATCAATGAAAAGAAGACCAAGTGCGTCAGAATACTATTGCTTGGTGAGCTCTTGTCACTATTCGACCCTAAGCCCATCTCTTGAAACTCAAAAATCTCTGGGCACTGATAATATCCAGGTCAAAGTGAATCGGGTATGTACTCATTGTACCATGTCTTTGAATTGACCAATTCATCACCTTTTCAGGTAAATCCACCACGCTCAAAAGTATGTGTGTGCCTCTCCCCATACTCCCCTTTGATGACCGCCGTCGATCCCCGTTTTGCACCGTTTCTAGACTTCCAGCTGTTTCATTCTCCTAAGGTACGCCAGCTCCTATTCAGCGTACTTCTTATGACCCACGCTCACTGGCAACACAGGCTTTTCGCGCGGAACGTCTGTCATGGCGAGCAGTCATTCAGCTCAACGTGGTTCGGTCCATCAAATTCGTTCTCGATGCTATGTCAGAGGCACAGGCTTCAGATTCTTCCCCGCCCTCCCTCACGGCAGAACATCTAAGGCTCAAGATGCGTCTTGCCCCCCTCCAACAGGTCGAGGAAACTTTATTGCGTAAGCTGACACCTGCAGGCTCCGCCGAGTTCGAAGCTGTCCAACTTTCACCACTTACCAACCTTCCCTATTCCGCTCGTGCCGGTAATCGTCCGACCGAGCTCGCACTCAACTCACTCACACCATGGAAAACGGCTTTTAACAGGCTGATATCAAATAACAGAGCAAGCCTAGAAGGTCAAGATATCGACATCGATGATCCTAAAGATCCAGGTGGTATTCTCCACGCCTGTAAGGACGATATGATTGCGTTATGGAATGATCCAACTATCAGAGACCTGTTGGATGTACAGAAGATTCGCCCACAAGACCTGGGTGGCTTGTGAGTGCTGCTTATTCCATGTGATTCCTTTCCTCACTCAAAAAAACCTGGGTTGTGAACCAGCTTCCTTGACCAGCTGGATCGCGTCGTATCACTCAAATATGTTCCTACCGACGGTGATCATCATTCGGAGCCTGACAGTCATGGGGCTGATATGATTCTAGATGATATACTACGTGCTCGGTTGAAAACTATTGGAGTATCCGAACATCGGTTCACACTGAAAGCTGGTAAAACATATCGCTGCCTTACCGCAAACGATGCCTAAACACACTGCACCCCAGGGAATATGATGAGCCACGACTGGCGAGTGTTCGACGTTGGAGGTGCACGGTCTTTGGTAGGTTTATCTGCTGTTTGTCATAAGCAAAGTGCCGTGTAGCCTGACCAACTGATGCAGCGAGGTATGACCTATTTTCATTAGTGTTGATCACCACGCCAAATGAGCCGTCACCAGCTGCCTGGGTGCCGTATTTTGATGACATGGACGCCATTATTTTCCTTGCGCCCATCTCGTGTTTCGATCAGGTATGGCAGTTGGTAACGCCAGAAAAGACTGATATCATTATCCGCAGGTCCTTGCGGAAGATGCTAGTGTCAACCGTTTGGTACGTCTTATCGATATAACGCCGAGCAGCCGCTTGACATCAATGCCCCGCAACCGCTAGGAGGATTCCATCTTACTGTGGAAATCCATTGTCTCAAATCCGCTTCTGAAGAACACGGAGATCGTGCTATTTCTAAATAAGATTGATATCTTTAAAGGTTGAGTTTTATTATATCTGTATGCTGGCCAAAGCCCCTCTCATCCTATGTTCTTTAGAAAAGCTCGCTAGTGGGGTTTCATTCGGACATTATGTCATCTCTTACGGGGAACGCCCAAATGATTTTGAATCTGCTTCAAAATGTGAGGACTGTTTGGCTTGCTCACACTCACATGCTAATAATGTACCATCATAGATCTCATGAAGAAGTTCGGTAAGTATTCATGGCTGGGCAATTTGGCACCTTAAAATGATGAGTTATACACTGGTAGCTGGGATACACAAACAATCTTCACCTCAGCCAAGAACATTCTACTGTCATCTCACGACTGTCACCGTGAGCTTTCTGTCACTTGTTTTTCGGGGATACATATGAACGTACCTACAGGATTCGCAATCAACACAACGAATATTGACCAATGGTTTGTTCATTTTGGATGATTATATCTTACCGATTCACACTCTACCTTGTGTAGTTAAAGATATGGTTCTTCGACAAAACCTCGCCGATGGCAATCTCCTCTGAAATCTGCCGGATTATTGATATCTTTAATATGCGTTCAAAGCCATTGGCTTTTCGTACTATTCCTCCTAAATCGTCAACTTAGCTGCAGGGGCGGTACTCTGTTATCAGACAGTGGGCGCAGGGCGTACTCCGATAAGGTGACGACGATATTTTTTTAAACATTTATGCGCTGCCATCTACGATTTGTATGTACAATACTCTTACTTTAGTTTGTATCATCGGTTTGTTGTACCTAGTTAGTTCTGAATCCATTAGACATGGAAGCTAGAACGGTTCCGCGGGTTATTTAGGCTTGATTATGATTTGCTCGAAGTAATCAATGTGGTGGAACATGGCCGTGTTCGCGACTTTGCCATGGAAACGCTGCCATCAAATGATGTTATCGCCAACTTTATCTGCCTGGACGAACTTACGCAGGTCATATACCAGGGAGCTTATCAGTTCATAGTGCTTTCCACAGTGACCGATCGATGGATCGTTCATCTTGCCCTTGTCGGCTCAGAGGGAAGATGGTGGCGTGGTAGCTGGACCAAAACAGACATTCTCAATATCGTCGTTCGTACGCGCCCCGCCCATCATCTCTCGGCGTATCAGCCTAGGGATATACCACTAAAATCACATCGTGTCTAGGGCTCTAAATCATCTGACGAATTACTCGAAGCGTTTGCCGAGAAGCTCGCGAACACCTTCATTGCTGGACAGATACATGTTACGAACTGGAGCATAGAACAAGGGGTTGATATCAAAGTACTAGTTGCTTATTGCCTTAGGAGGCCACGCTAATGTGACATTCTCAAGTTGACCTTCAGTCCAGCTTCAACAAAAAATCTGGATATTCCACTGGAAGAACTAACTTCAGCAGAGGCTGCGTCACAAGCGACAGGCATCTTATTAGATGTGAGCGTCGCTTCGGGAAGTTTTTGCATTACAATGATGACGGTTTTCTCCCTTTAAAAGATTGCTCTCCATGCTCAGGCGAGGAGATGCCGTCTGCATTCAGATCCACCTACAGTCAGCCAATATATACCACTGTCACTCGGATCGACAATGGGTATGCGAATACTTATCTCGTACGTACAAGGAAGACTGACTTAACACCGTGACCATAACTAAAACATCAGTACCACCTGGTGGTGAAACTGTGGAAGCTTCCGATACAGGTTCCGGTGCCAAGAGATCGCGCGAAGAGCCAAAAGCTGTCAAAGTGGAGCCCGAGAGACAACCGCAGCCCACTGCCTCCCCGGCGCCTACGAAAGCGAGTAGGTTCAGCGTTATTAAATCAGGCTCATTGTCGTTGATTCAATTTGAAATACTGTAGAAACAGTCAACGCACCGAAAGGAGCGTCACTTGCTAACCCGAAGAAGAAGGCAAGGAAGTATCAAGCTATTCAATTTGAAAGCGATGAGGATTGAAAAGATGTGTAGTATAATACTGTACCTCGGATATACAATAATACAGTACATGTATGGTCGGATCGGAAAATGCCGATGACGGGCGTGTCGCCAACTAGGCTGTCGCCGCACGTTCACCATTGCAACGTTCACACTTGACATAGCTCTGGCAACTATGGCTCCTCCAACTCTGTTCATCGATGGACAAGCAAACTCACCCTCTGTTGAAGATATGTTTCAGCAAATCTTGCATGTTGTGCAGAAGTCAGTACGTCCCGTTTAGGCAGGGGTGTTTAGTATTTTGCCTCTGAAGTAAGAGTTGTACAACGGTTTCTAGCAACATGAAATCGCCGAGCTACGACAAGAATGCATAGATCTGAGGCATGCAAATGCAAGCCTTGAACGTCAGATACGAGACGGGCTTCAGGTGAATTCAACTTACTGGTACTTTTTCACTATCTCCTTTATTGATCCGTCTTATTAAAGTATAATCTACACGTTTCGCGTAATGCCACCCCGGGATTCATGACGCCAGCCCCCCCAAGCCCACAGATGCGCGCTGCGAAGTTATCACCCTTCTTGTCCCACACTTTGCCTACGATCCCTCTAGCTTCACCAGGACCACCTGATTCGGCCTTCCGTCCTTCTCCCTTGGGCGACAACATCCTCTCTCCTAATCATCTGGGAACTCGCGATATCCCCGGATTCTATGTTGTTATTCCTGCAGGTGGTGCAGGAACTCGATTGTGGCCACTATCTCGCGAGAATCACCCCAAGTTCCTCCTTGATGTTACTCTTCATGGCCGATCCCTAATTCAAGCGACATGGGACCGCCTCTTGCCGTTGACCTCAGCTGCAAGGACCACAGTTGTCGCAGGGCCTGGTCATATTGCGGCTATCAAAGAGCAATTACCAGAACTTGTTGCTCACAATCTTTTTTGCGAACCTGGCCCCAAAGACTCTATGGCTGCCATTGGACTCGCAGCCGCAATCTTGGCCAAACGAGATCCAGATGCAGTTCTTGGATCATTTGCAGCGGATCATATGATCTCTGGACACGAAGCTTTCCTCTCAGCTGTTGCTGAAGCAGTTGAGGTTGCAAAGAAAGACTACCTCGTTACCATTGGGATTGCACCATCTCATCCATCTACCGGCTTCGGTTATGTACGTCTGGGAGAGAAACTGAGAATGAAACAAGCTCCAAATGCCAGGTTGGTGTCAAGTTTCAAGGAAAAGCCCGATGCTCGTACCGCCGCCTCTTACATTGCATCTGGAAACTACCGCTGGAATGCGGGGATGTTTGTGTTCAAGGCGACTTTTCTTCTCAAACTCTTGTCGGAATACAAACCCGATTTACATGATGGTCTTCAGAGAATAGCTGAAGTTTGGGACGATGATTCTGCTCGCCAAACAGTATTGAATGAAGTTTGGACATCCCTTGAAAAGATTCCTATCGACAACGCAGTCGCTGAACCAGCAGCAGCTGAAGGTCGGGTGGCTGTAGTACCAGCAACTTTTGGTGAGCAATTTTCGGTCTGTTCTTGCCCAGCCTGCCTTTTTCAACGTTGCTGCCAGGCTGGGATGACGTTGGAGACTTTTCGTCGCTCGCAGACTTATTACCAGCGGAACCCAGTCAGCCTCGTATTCTTGGTGACAGTAATCTTGGTCAGCTCTTTATTGTTTCGATTGTTGAATGTAAATTGAAATGACGATGAACAGTCCTTACTGAGCAAGCCGCCGGTGGTATTGTTGTACCAGGATCTGGGCGCCTCATCACATGCCTTGGTGTCGACGACTTGGTCATTGTCGACATGCCTGATACATTGCTTGTTACAACTCGCGCCCGATCCCAGGAAGTGAAGCGCTTGGTCCAGAAAACTCGCAATGCAGGTTGGAAGCAACTCCTGTGAAATACTTTCATTTATCGTATACCATCATCATCATCAAAAGCAAGGACACAGGGTTATTACATAATACATAAAAAATTTCCGTTCATAGTGTTGGCAGGCTTTTATGTTTAGGCTTCGTTTTCGGGGCTTGTTGGGCCAATTTTACACTGGCTTAATTGCTTTAATCGCTACGGTTTGTTAGTATTGCAGTCTTTGATCGCAGATACTCAATGGAATTCGCTCTTCACAAGCTTCACTCTTAGGCCTTGGCATTTGATCACACGGTGCATTGGGTAGCACGCCATTTGCAGTCAACCGGAGATAAAAATTGCATCATCCGCTTGTGGTATGCGATGTCCACACAAGCATTGATTTCTCAAGGTACTTAATGCCAATACTTACTTTTTCTCTCGCTTTGATTTCATGCGATGACAACGGTCTATCCCACAGTCTCATCCGGTCAAGCTTCCGAGCACTCGAAGGCGTCTGTTCATTCTGACTATGGGACTACACACCGGGAGCAAGATCCAGACGCCCCAGCACCTCATACAAAACTTCAGCGTGGCCTGTCTGCTAGACAGGTGCAAATGATAGCCATCGCAGGGACAATCGGCACAGGATTATTTCTTGGTACAGGCCGTTCTCTCGCAAAAGGCGGTCCAGCCAGCATCCTCATCTGTTATTGCATCGTGGGATTTGTCGTATACGTCACCCTTCTTTTGTTAGGCGAAATGGCTACCCAGTATCCCGTCGCCGGATCCTTTAATACCTATGCGACACGCTTTTTCTCCCCATCTTATGGATTTGCACTCTCCTGGAACTACTGGTTCAACGATGCAGTCTCCGTAGCTTCAGATCTTACTGCCGCCCAGCTTCTTCTTGAATTTTGGACACCTTGGCACCCTTGGGTCATCAGCCTCCTGTTCTGGGCTTTTCTCGTTACTATCAACTCTATCCACGTTCGCGCATACGGAGAGCTAGGTCCGTTGTGATATTCCTTCCGCAAACTACTTCGCACTGAGATTCTTTGACTAAAACAGAATACTGGTTATCCTCTTTGAAAGTCATTACCATCGTCGTTTTCATAATATTGGGAATCCTTGTAAACGTTGGCGTAAATCCTGAGCACAGGTATATTGGAGGAAGTAATTGGAGAATACCTGGTGCTCCTTTTGTTGGTGGCTTCGGTGGATTTGCCAGCGTTTTCGTGACGGCGAGCTTTGCCTGTGCGTTCCCGATTGTCTGCTTTTAAGACAGCAGCTCTTATTACTTCATATTCAGTCGGTGGGACAGAGAGTTTGGGCATCACAGCGGGCGAAACGAAAAATCCTTCGCGTAACATGCCACGCGTTGTTAAATTTGTTTTTTGGCGGTGAGTACTATGAACTTTGTGGTGGGCAAGGGTCAATGAATTTCTATAGGATAATGATATTTTACGTGTTGACCATCCTTCTCATTGGCCTTGATGGTTAGTCTAGTCCAAGCGCTCATCACCTTGTGTTGCTAACATGGGAACATGGGATTGCGTGACACAGTTCCTTGGGACTATCCAAACTTGTCTAACAAGACTACTACAACCTCCCCTTTTACTATCGTCTTTGAGAAAGCGGGATCACGTAAATCATTACCTTACAACTTGTGTATATTGACACTGATAACGATTATCGTTTCAGACGTTGCTGGGTCCTTCATGAATACTGTTATCATGACTTCCGTTCTCTCCGCTGGCAATCATGCACTCTTTGCTGGTACAAGAGTTCTCTACGGTAGGGTAATATATCTAGCCGACGAACTTTACTGCATTGATGTACACTTTGTAGGACTTTCGGTGACCCACCAAGCCCCAAAGATCTTTTCTCGCACTACTTCTCGTGGCATACCTATCTACTCGCTACTTATGACAAGTAGCATTAGTATTCTCTGCTTTGGCAGCAGTTTCATTGGAAGCGGAAAACTATGGGGCTGGCTGCAGAATCTTGTTGGAGTCTCAAATCAAGTTTGTTGAAATCTCAGCAAAGTCGTGACCCATTGATCAAACATTGTAGATCGCGTGGTTGTCGATTGGACTTGCTAGCTGGAGATTTAGATCTGCGTGGGTCAGACAGGGTCGTTCGCTGAATGAGCTCAAGTTTCGAGCTTCATGGACATGGCCTTGGGGACCAGCATTTGTTGTGCGTTCTATTTATTGTGTCTACCATGAATACCTGACCATTGAATAAAAGATCATTGCGGTGTCGTTCATGGTCATCGGTAAGGGTTCTTGGAATCTTCAGCCATAGTTCCTTACACTGGCACCCCTAGTACAAGGATGGTCATCCGTGATACCCAACTTCGAAGTAGTCGATTTTTTCTCATTTTACATTCAAATACCTATTATGGTCGTCATGTTCATCTTCTGGATGGTTGTTACGAATTTTCGTTCTACTCTTTCGCGAGAACCAGCAACATCGGAACTTGGAGATCTCCAGCGTTCGTCGAATCGCCGTATGTGGTATGGTGATCTGGTGGATAGGGACACCGTAGATCTCCGTCGGGACGAGTACATTGAAGTCGAGGACGATAAATCCGATGATGAACTCAGGAAAAATAGAATTAAGGGGAGAGCAGGCATTCTGTGGCACGTTTATTATTGGATCGTATGAAATAAGATGTACCTATAATCGACTGTATTTGAAGTCCTGCAACGATCTCTATCTAGAGGTGCTTGAAGCCATGACTGTTCTTTCTGCTATCGCTTTCGAGCCAGGAGGAAAATTTTTGTTCCTTGCAGCACTCCGAGTTCGTGTGCACTACAATTGACGAAATCGATATTTAAGGCCGTTTCTGCTAAGTTGGTGATCAAATCGTGGAAAAGAGGAATACGAATCAAGAATTAAACAGAAAACACAGGGGGAGCTTATGCGCCGCTCTGCTGAATAGATATAACTGATACGATTTTTCATATCAAATGCATGGAAAGAAAGAGAGGGGTCCTTGCGTTTCACATTGACACCATTTATGATACGATAACCACGCTTTAGTTCGTCCGGAAGGTGAGTTGCCTCAGTATCACCGCCTCGCTTCGCGGGACCCGAGATTGAGGGAGCTGGATGCTGTGCTATTAGCCAGAGTTTTCGCTAGCTCGGCGCAGAGGCGAATAAGGTATCTAGATATGGAGAATTCAAATGGCATCGACTATCTTTGTTCACTGCCCCCTTAAACGGTCACTTATAGCTGTGCATCAGCAGTGCGTAACGCTTTCCTTCCCGTGCATATCTCCCGAGATGATCTAGGGTTCATAATATATTTGGCTCCGACACGAGGCAAGGTCAATGAACGACCAGTTTCAACAGTATGAATCAAACTCGAGCTCGGCTTCAGTTTCACCTAACCATTCTCACAGATCACCTTCCTCGCAAAGCTCCTCGACTGGAATACATGCCTATGATTACTCTCATCACCGTAATAGTTCCGGAGAAGAGTTGGAGCACCTTAGATCGCAACTTTCAAAAACGAAAAAACAGCTGAGGGACCAGGAACTCCGTACTCAGGAGGCCAAAAGAGAGCTCCTTGGAATAACCACACTTCTCAAAGATGTCAATGATAAACGTCTAGCAGCTGTTCAGGATGCACAAAGAGCCAACGAAGAACTGAAGTAAGTTTCTGACAACTTCGGCACTCGTGCCAAAAAACCCTCATCGAAGCATCCCAGGCTGTACAAGATTCAATTACAACGTGCACAACAGGTAATCTTTGATGCACAAGGCCTTCTCGATAGTGTCGACAGGCAAAGGCATCGGGCGGAGCAAGACGCTGCTAAAGCCAGAACGGCGTTACGCAGACTAAATCGAGAAGTCATGTTGAGGCAAGCAATGGAAGAAGGTCGGAGAATCGGGCTACGAGAAGGGTTCGAAAGGGGGCAAGAGCTCGAATTCGACGACTATGATAGCGTGGATGAGGAAGTTCGGGACAAATCTGATCGCAACAACATGCAGTATCGCCCACGCTCTCTCTTTATCACTTCTGCAGAGGACATCCGCCGACCCCGTTCGCCTATAAGACAAGACCCCGTTCTACCCTCCGATCCTAGCTCAGCTCCACGTCCAGAGGTTCAAAAAGTACCTAACCACCGCCCGCGGCGGTTTCGTAGCCCTTCCCCATCTGCCTATCGCGAAAATGTATCAATTCCACCTGAAGGTTATATACCAGCGTTGGACGATGACCATATCATCCGCATCCCACCCCCCCATGAACTTTCAAGACCTCCGCCAACACCGGAACGAGCGGCCTCGCCGCCCTTACCTCCAGTCGCAGAACGAGGCGAGCCAATGTTTCCGACTCGGCCACGCTCCGACCGCTCAGTACGCTCAGGTCATCAGCGCAACGTCTCGCTTGGTTCTGTTTCAACTTCCTTATCTCAGTTGGAGTTGGTGAATGGTCCTGGGCTCGGCAATCCTTCAGGAAGGCGAAGTCCTCTCAGCGTGATACCTGAAGTTCGTAGTATTCACTCCGGCAGTCCTAATCCTCCCGTCAGTAATCCTGGACTGAATCATCAACCGTCATGGGTATGGATGTTTGTGCATCGCCGGTCTTCTTCTCACAATCAAGTTGACAGGCTAGCTCACATCAATCTAATGGAGTCCAACCCGGAGAAAGTTCTCGATCGAGAGCAGGAAGTGTAAAATCATTCAACCCCACAGAGATTCAATGGCGAAGTGGTCTGCCTATGACACAGGAATACACTGCTTCGGCTTCACCGAAACCCCTTTCTGTATTGCTGCAGTCTCACACTAACGCTAATTCCGTGAACATTCCGTCGGAACACGCATCGACATGGGGGGCCTCACCTGCCAACTCTCAAGTCCCTTTACCCGTCCCCCCTCCGATACCAGGATCTTATGGACCAACGTATGAAGCGTCCCCGTCCTTTACAAGTGCAGTGCAATATCCGGACGAACAAGGTGACAACAAATCTGTATCGTCCGGCATGTCGAAGGAGACCTTAACCACTCCCGTCCTAGGGAGGCGTCATCGCTAGACACACAGCTATTCAACAACTTCCTGATCGAAAGTTGACCTATTGAATACAATACACGTATTTCAGTACAGCTGATCACGACTGTTAGTCTATGCCAATATCATTTAACGGCACCCAAGTTGCCATCCTGGGCCGTACTCTATACACATCCCGGCTTGAACTTCATAAATATAACATTAAGTTACCAATGCTAAGCCGCAGCTATTTAATGTTCTGGGTGTCGTCGTCATGCGAGGTCGACTGAGCCGTGATCAAGGGCGCTCAGTCGGAGCTTCGCGTGATTTTGTTCTGATAATGTGCACCTTCGCTGGAGGCCCAGAGCGACAAATGTGAGATGGGCGTCTCTTTTCATATTATTAAGACATACCGCTCCATGAAAACAGGTATCTATACCACTTACACATTAATGCCAGCTACATCTGTGATACCTAGTCCCGCCTTCTTCTATAGGCGTCTCGCGACCGATCTTTCCTCCGTTCTCTGTCTGACTCATTTCTATGATCGCGATCAACACGCAGAACACCTCGCTCGTGTTTATCTGGCACTTCTCTTTGACGACTACCACGCTCGTTGTCACGTCTTGGACTTCTTCGCGAGGAGGTGGGTGTGCCATGCCGCGCTCTAGGTGAGCGCGATCTCTCTCGCCTCTTTTCCAGACCATCGGATGCTGAAGCTGGTCGATCTTCCTTCTCCCTCCTCACAACGGGCACGTATCGCTTTTCAGGCCTCTTAACCTTTCCACCTGTCTTCGTACTACCATCATCAAAAACTTCCCTCTCCTTTGCCCCAATGCCCAATAACGCTGGCCTTGCCTCAGGCAGGTAGGGCTCCACAAGCCCTTTGCCAGGTTGTCTCGTTGCGGCCGTCCCTTCCTTCCACCCCATTCCGCGTAATAGCGCTGCACCAAACTGCGACACAGGTATTCGAGCGTAGTCATCGAGCGTAGCAGAGTCTGGAAGTTCTTGAACGTCTTGTTGATATGCTTCTGCTTCAGTTATTTGGCTGGGTATTATATCAATGATGGGGCCGTCGGTGTCAGCGCCATTCGTCGCAGAAAGTATAGCACGAAGAGCCTGCTTATCCTCATCGTCTTCTTCTGCGACTATATCCATTTTGGTCTCGCTTCGAATGTCCGAGTTTAGGTGCTCCTCCTCTTCTTTCTTGATCTTTGCTTCCTCAGTTTTGACAGGCAATGGTTTAAGCTGGAGTCCGGAGACGACAGGCCCAGCATTAACCGTGTCTCTGGTGCCAAGGCCTGCAACACTTCCGTCGGCGCCGGTCCCTGCCTTTGCCGACTGGGGGACAAACTGGGCTGCAGATTTGCGCTTCCTGGCCAATTCCCGCCAATCTCTATTTTGAAGAGCCGGAATAATAAGAGGTGAAGCCTTCACCCGCATTTTCTCGTCTTTCCTATATGAACGATAGCAATGTTGGGCTTCCCATGAGTTGAAATTTACTGTGTATAACGTTGAGGAAACAACACACCGCTGAACGCCAAATCTATCGAAGCCTGAAACTAGTTCATCTCTAATTTCCTCATCCTCCTCACTGGAATCTGGCTCATTGCTATAGAAGGTACTTCTGCCGTTGGGTTTCGGCGATGAGGTCGTGCTTCTAGCTAGAGGGCTTCCTGGAGTTGAACTGCTTGTGTTGACAAGATGTCTAGGTAATGAAGGGACTTTATAAGATGAAGAGTCTGATTCTGCGCCAGAAGAGGGTGCTCTAGACACAGGAGTAGGTCTGCGAATGGTGAAAGAAACTTTTTCGGGAGCAGACATGGTGGGAGGCTCAAAAGAAAAGGTGTCCAAACACGTGACTTTATGATTTGGCCAATGCAGTTCCGCAACGAAGAGTCGGGGATATTGTTATATTATTGCAGATATTATTCAGTACAGTGTTAATATACCCATAGCCTAGTTTGATCTATTCCTTCAGCTCCCAACTGACTCCGCAGCCACATCCGCTCCCTTTTGCCTTCGGATTGTTCACAATCTTGAAGCTACTTCCTATAAGCTCCGTACTATAGTCAATCGTCGAGCCGTTCATCAAAGAGAATGACACGGCGTCAACTAATATATTAGAAGGCTGCAGTGTCGGGTGACTAAAATGACTGAAAAGAAGATGGGGTAAGAACATCGACCTGGACAGTGCGTAAAAATGAATGACTGACTAATCGTCCGGAGAGGTAGACGTTGCAAGCTCTAGTCTGTATTGGTACCCATGACAGCCCCCCGACTCGACAGCTATTCGAAGAGCGGCATCGGGATTGCGTTGTTTGTTCGCGATTGACCTAAGTTGCTGCAGTCTGATGAGAGGGAGGGGCGAATGGATCGAGACATACAGATATACATACTATGGCAGCACGATCAGATATAACAAGTTTGACCTCTTCTGGCGGTGGCAAATCGACATCTAGCTCTTCTTGCTCCAGATAGTCTGGGGATGGTGAGGCCAGGAGGATCGTTGACTGACTCTCTATTTGGGAAGCCAAGGTAGCATTTCTTATTATAGTTGAATGGAAGCTCCGAACTGGAAGCTCTATTGCCTTCCGATGCGCGGACAAGCTGTATGTCCTACGGGTACATGAGATTGCTTGACGCCGAATAAACTGTGAAGCTAGATGGGTCACAATAGTGGACATGATAGTGAACAGTGGTCAAGATGTCGTAATTGTGTCGATGAGTAAACAACGGCTGTTTATTTATTAAAAACGCTTCATTCAAGTTTCGAAAGTAGACATACTAGTAGTCGTGAGTCAAGATATACATGTAGAATCAACGATGTATGTAAAGATGAATTTCCGGATGTCCATTGCAATAAAAAAAATATGTAAGGAATAGACACCGGAACAGCACGGCGTCAAACAAGGCTAACAAACCACGCAGCATTTCCAGCTTTTTCCATGAGATTCGTCTCTACTGCTTCTCCTCCTATGATGTCTAACATCTGATTGTTGGACGTGCCCATTTGCAGGCACACCTTCTCTCATTAACATACTAGCTCGGGTGGCTGTCTCGAAGACATCATCAACACCCTCAATCTTTAAAGCCGAGCACTCTTTATATCCACGGGCGCCGATTTGCTGGGCTACACGCTCCCCCCTTTCACGAGTGACCCACGGAGTATCGGAGGTGAGGACTGGAGGACGAAGGTCGGCTTTGCACCCGACGAGAATGACTGGAATGGAGGGACCACAGATAGATCGGACTTCTTCAATCCACTAAAGGAAGTGATAAGGGCATGAACGATAGGGCATGAATGTTGATAATGACGGAGATCACCTTCGTAATGACGTTCTCCAATGAATCAGGGGTATCGAGAGCGAAAGCGATTAGGATAACGTGAGATTTGGAATATGACATGGGTCTGAGGCGCTGAAGTTGATGGCATTGATCGTTGAGGAATCAATTGAGACGCTCCTGGTAGCATTTTAAGAACGTTACCTCATATTCCTCCTGTCCACTGTGGGAATGCTAGAGATGAGAAGGAAAAAAGGCTTCTAGTCGGAGAGATGACGTACGCAGTGTCCCAGAGAGCAAGCTGCACAGGTTTATCGTCGAGCCTGATTTCCGCAACGTAATTATCAAAGACAGCTTGATTTTGGAGAAGCTAATGAGATGAGGCAGGTAAAAGATGACCAAACTGCCCACTTGGTTGCTTGTGGTAACAAGGACGATTGGCTGAGAAGATACTTTGCGAAGAGGATAAAAAGACATACATATTCTTTTGGAAACTCGCCAAGAGCAAAAGAGCACAAGAGAGAA
Source organism: Calocybe cyanea (assembly GCA_018851305.1). Lineage (NCBI taxonomy): Eukaryota > Fungi > Basidiomycota > Agaricomycetes > Agaricales > Lyophyllaceae > Calocybe > Calocybe cyanea. The sequence continues at coordinate 15,746 of JABCKL010000007.1, forward strand.
GTTTTACCGCATGCACCTGTACGAGGGAGATAAGACTGAGATTTTAACGCGTTGACTAACTGGCTACTTGCCGTCGCCCACAATGACCAATTTTCTTCGTATCTGGACGGAGGGAGGTAAGTGTGATGACAATTCAGAGATACAACATACAGGAGACTGTGTCATAGATATATAGAAAGAGCAGAGAGAGAGGATTTGGGTCGGGTAAGTTTAGTTTAGTTTAAAAGCAAGAGCGAAAGCGATGGATAGAAATTTAAGATACACGTGAAGACAGGGACGTCACAGCCTTCTTCGGCACTGAAATCACTCCGCCTTTTGTTGTCCATCTCCCCCAGAATTAAATAATTACATCATAAACAAATAAATTATAATTATACAACTTATCCGTCCACCAGCCTTCGAAACTTTTCCCATTCCTCTTCATCCATTCCATAACTCTCGCTCTTCTCAGGAAACGTTCCATCTCTCACTGCACTAGCATACGCAGCTACTCCAGAATCTCTGGGTCCCTGTAGATCTGCAAATCTACGGACAAACTTCGCCTTGTGCCCACCCCAGGTCCCCATCGCGTCATCCCAAACTAGGACCTATTAAACTCTTCTTATTCAGCAACTCGGGTAGCAAAAAAAAAATGCAAACACTTGCCTGTCCACTCGTTCCAGGTCCTGCTCCAATTCCAATTGTTGGTATCTTCAATCGCTGTGTGATAAACGCGCCCAGCTCCCGAGGAACTGCTTCCACAACGATTGAAAATGCACCCGCATCCTCTAATGCTAATGCGTCACGGAATACCCGCTGCGCAGTTTCAGCGTTGCGACCCTGAACCTTATATCCCGACATGGCAACATGTCGCTGAGGCAGCAACCCAATATGTGCCATCACAGGAATACCGATGCTTGTCAGTTGTCGAACTGTGGCTGTTATTTCACTTCCACCTTCTAATTTCACTGCTTCGACGCGGCCTTCTTGTATGAGACGTATAGCATTAGTAGATGCTGACCGCGGGCAGACCTGATAGGTTCCAAACGGCATGTCGGCAACCAGAAACGGATGTCTCGTCCCTCGTGAAACCGCCCGTGCATGATGAATCATCTCTTCCAATGTCAGCTGAGTCGTGCAGCTATGGCCTAAGCATACTTGAGCGAGGGAATCGCCGACCAGAGTGATATCAATGTTCGGGTTAGACGAACATGCTAGTCCGGTAGGATAGTCGTATGCCGTCAGCATTGTTATAGGTAGCTTGTTCATACGCTGTGCTTGCAACGACTGGATGGTTACTTTTTTACGACCTAACAGTTCACATCCAAACGTTACAGCAAACCAGATAATCACAGTCAGAACCGATAACCAACCTTGCGGTAATTCTTGATCTGAGCGAGGTCGAACGCTCATGGATCGACGCCCTAGAAGAGATGAGATATTTTTCTGCAACGCCCATCGCGAGACGAACAATGTCATGTTTGGGTTACGGGAAGTTAACACAGGCCGAGAAATCGATTGAAGATCGGCTCATTTTTTATGGTCCGAGTGCCTTGAAATGGACGGAAATATTTATGTCAGAAACTGCACCGGACTCGGAGCAAAACCCCTTCCCACGTGCAATATGGTAAGTACTGTACGCCCGAGGAAGTAGTTCACAAGGGGGGTCTCCAGATCTGGACCAGTGTTATTCTTGTACACCTAGGGCCCGTCATGCGGAATTCATGGCACATGCCAAACCGACACTCCGTGATGCCAGGCGTCTCAGCCTTTTTGTACCGAGGAATGTACACACTTTAGATCAACCTTCCGCTATCAGTAATTGTAGATATCCGGCCCCGACCTCATCTCCCCGAAGCAAGAAAGCCAAGCCCGTGTCATGTCTGTAACCCCCTGGAACCCCTATGGTTTTGTGGCTACCGGTCAGGGGATTATCCAGTGTGAGTCAAAATTTTGAGTATATTTTGTTTCGTCGGTGTCAATATACAATAATGTCGTGCTTTCCCGATATATTTGCCTACAGATCCGAGCTCAAGAGAGCATACCCTCTTTATCTTCTGATTGCTATAAATTTCTATTGACTCAATCCAACTTAACGTCAAAGTGTCTGGTCCAGAAGGGGTACGACGAGGATCAATTACTATACTACGATGCTTTAGTGTGCTTCCGTTTCCTTTTCTTTCCAGTAACCTTTTCGGCCTCCTCGAGTTCCCTACTCACATTTTTCCGTTTCAATCGTTCGTCTTCAGTTGCAAGAGTCACGACGCTCATCTCTTCATCACCACCGTCCTGGGCAAGCCTCAAGCGTAGTCGTTCCTTTTTTCCTTTCCTCTTTTTCGTAGGCCTCTCACTACCCGCGGCGTCTCCGTTTCCCGCAAAATCAGAGCCTCCGCTAGCTATTCGTTCCGCTAGTTTGTCCTTCAGTTCCTTCAGTCTGTCCCTCCTCCTGGAATCCCATTGTCCTTGCTTGCGATAAGGCGCATATTTTTTGATGCTCATGTATTCGTTAAGCTCCTGATCATCCGCAACAAGGATCTCTACAGGCGTGAGTGCGAAGCTGTCCGACTGAACTTGGACGTATTTAAATCGTGTTGGCAAATCACCAACCTATAAGACTACGAATGAGTACCACTTTTTGAGCATTGAGGTGGACCATACAAGACCGTTGAAGTCAAGATTGTACATTTCTTCCATATATTCGTCGAGCTTTCTTTTTCGCATCTCCTCTGTTCCATCCCACTCCTCGTCGTCATTCTGTCTGTCTTGGTCGGCATCCATAGCGTCGACATCGACACCCACATCTCTTTCGTTATCTGTATTGTATTTCTTCTTTTTCTTCTTTTCCTTTTTCTTTTGCGTCAAAGCACTTGCACCGACATCAATATCGCCAATGTCGATTTCTTCGTCCCACTGTGGCTTCTCATCTTCACTTAAACCGTCATGGCCATATATCTCGGCCATTTGACGGTCGTGAGCGGCTGGATCCCAGTCCCCATCGAGATCTAGCTTTTGCAGCGCTACAGAAACGGTCAGAGGGATGTTGTATCTTTGACAGCGAGATGCTTCACCTGCAGACTCTTCTAATTTCTTCCCTCCTTCACGGCCAATCCTTTCTAGTCTGGCTCTGATATCTTTCATTTTAAGATTCTTAAGGCGCTTGATTTCTTCTTTGCGTTTCTGGAGTTCTTCCTCCTTTCTCCGCTTTCTCCGCTCACGAGCCTCTTTTCTTCTCGTGTCTTCTCGACGAACTACTGTGGTTACATTCCTTGGATGTGTTGGAATAACGGCGGCATCCCTTTTACAATGCAACATAAGTGTAACCTTCAGGGAACGTTAACATAACACCCACGGTTCTTCATATCTGAAATTATACGACGACTCAAAACGGTCAACGATCTCGTCAAACTCCTCATCGTCCAGATCAGATTTATGAGCATCATCTGTTTCATCCTCCCCGAGTTCAGATCCCTCAGATGACGCTCCCTGCTTCTTTTTCTTTCTTTTGCTTGCTTTTTTCGAAGAAGTTATTTCACCGTATGTTGGAATCCGATTTGCAGAACGGTCGATCCAGCCCCGGTTCAAGATGTAGCTAGGGATATCAGAAGAGAAAGAGTGCGACCAGAGTATGGCACCTACTTCATTAGAAATTCTTGATTAGATGATTCCACGGATTTCGTAAAGGTGACTTCTGGAGAACCTTCGCCACCTTGACCTCTCTTCCCTTTCTTTTTACTCCTTTTTTCAGAATTTTCAACTGCAGAAGCCTTCCCGTCATTAGCCTCCGTGCTCGTTGTCACCAGTTTTCGCAAATCTTCGCCGACTTCCCTCTTTAGGAACGCGCGGTACTCCTCTTCCTCTTGCTCCCGCTCATCACGGGTCTTTTCTCTTGGAATGAGAAAAGCGTCCTCATCTTCATCTTTGTCCACGGCGTGTTGGAAGGCAGCTATGGTTTCATCACGCAGAACGCGTTGCTCTTCTACGTGTGGTAGGTTTTCCGGGGATGGGGATCTTTCATCTGGGTTCAATACAGATTCAAGCGCAACTTGACGAATCGTGATCGGTTTGGACTAGAGAGGGTAGCGAGTCATGTACAGGCAACGCGAACTAACGCGATATATACCTTGTCTTTGATTGCTCTTACAGGTTTTGCTGTTGTCGTTACTTTGTGCTGTTCCTCTGCAGGCTTGAGTGAGCAAGTACCAGTTGCGTAGATAGACATTCTAGGTACCGCCGAATATATTCTTGCTAGAATCGTATATTCCGGGATCTTTGCGCTTGATTCGAGCAAGAGTTCGAAGAATGGCGGCGTCGACGGTCGGTGTCAACTCTTCACCGTCTTCATCTTCGCTCTCATCAGACTCGGAATCAGTCTCTTCTTCTTCGTCTTCTTCGAAATCTGAGCCATATTTGTCTTTCACTACGTTGAACGCGCCTTAGAGTCGTAAAAAGCAAGATTTTGATATGATAACTTACACTTTTGAAGTTCTTCGCGCTCCTTTTTATATTCAAAAGCCTTGGCATAATGTTCGTTGATAGTCAACTGGTAAAGAGACTCTGTGTCTGATGCTCCATCGTCAGACAACATGGCTTGAACGGAGCAAGAAGAATTAATCAGCTGACATCACAATAAGAGCATCTACTGAATCCGCAGACCGCAGACCGCAGCCCCTCTTCCCCCAACCTAGATGATTGTCACAAACGAAAACACAAAGCTCATGTCCAAAGATACGAACAATCCTAGAATTGATAACAACGGGCAAGGCTCCTCATCTGACCCTCCGCCTTCATACCAACCGACACAAATACCTCCATCTCACAACACTGCGATTCAATATTCCATAACTTATCGACAATCCCCAGCACGGAGATTCTGGAGCGCCTTGCTCGTTGCTTTTCTTGTGTGGTTTCTGTGCACGGCGCTCGTTCGCAGCATATATAGCGCTGCACATTGGACTCATGTAAGTTATCATTCACCTATCGTATGCTCTCTATCGAACGCTCAGTACATAGGACTCATGGGGAGGTAGTTACTTAATTCCTGCGAACATCGCACTTGTGGAATGCAGAAGCGGAGATCAATGGTCAAATTCTCTGAATACCAGCCAAAACATAGCGGACAGTGCCTTTCCGGGACAGCACCTTCCCTATGCCTCGTCGACGTCGTTTGAACTCCCACTCCGTTCAAAAACGTTACTCTTTCTATCTCGTGGATATCAGACTTACGGGACGGTGAACATTGTCACGTCGGATCAGAGTGGCGATGTGGCCAAAGTTCACGTCAATTTAAATCATGCTAGTCGCCATTTTCCCAACGAAGGTGCCAAAATCTGCCTAATCAAACGGGCTAACGGAGAGATAGGAGTTGGCTTGTTTGTAAGCTTGTTCAGCACATTTCTCTGACGTCAGGCCTTATAGCATGAGACAGACTCGCCGGTGGTCAGGTTTCGGGGTAAGACTTTATTACGAAGCCACAATAGTCCTCCCCAAAGGTAGCGACGGCAAGGCGCCACTCCATGTCGAAGGTCTTGAAACGGATGTCGAAAACGCTCTTCAACGACTTGGAGACTTGCGCGACTCGGTGACGTTTTCGTACATCAGTTTGAAAAGCTCCAACTCTCTAATATCTGTCAAGGCAAGCTTTTCATGTTTTCTGTCGCTCGTCTTGCTCATTTTAAGCAGTCAGTTAATGCTGATACAGCTAGCTTTCAAACTTCGAACGGCCCAATTACTGGTGTTTTTAACGTCTCTCGGTCTTTGTCTTTGAGAACATCGAATTCACCAATTGACGTCGACGTTGGCATGCGTAATAGAAAGGATTATGTTTCTGATCTTTCACTGCGCAGCAGTAACGGGTGAGCTTCTGGAAATACCGCCTCTGGAAACATTCTAATTTCTATCGATATCTACAGGAAAATAAGTGCTCGTTCAAGTTTAATACACGATTCTGCCGGTGGTAGATACATGGTCACCGCGATGACGTCTAACGGAGCACTTGATCTCAGCTTCCCTACGTCCCCAGTTGATTCGGCTTTGAAGTTGACGGCTACTACTTCGAACTCGCCCGCCACAGTATCTCTTGATGCTGCATACGAAGGGACGCTCTCATTGACAACTTCGAATTACTCTCCGTCAGTTAGGCAACGGATCGTAAAGGACCCCTCGGGGAAGCATCGCAGAAGAGTAGTAAATATCGACAATACAAGCCGTAATACTCTTAGAGGCAGCGTGTCCTGGTCGGGTCATGAGGGTTATGGGACAGCTGAGGTGCGATCCTCAAACTCTCCAGTTATTGTTCAACTTTAGGATCGAGCTGGAGCGGCCACTGTCCGATGATGCGGGTGAACGGAAAGCGTAACATCAATACTATCTATATCTATATCTAAAGAGCTGTGTAAAGTAGTGCCATCGAGCTGAATCCCTACGTAAATAAATGTTGTTTTATAACTGGTTTCAAAAACTTGAGGCCCCTGACCCGAGCTGCTCAACATATGAGGGGCAGCGTCACTGCATGCCCCTGTTTTGGTCAAGGAAGAAGACTCTCTGTCGACCAACAGAGTGGTACGCACATTCTATTCTCAGCGAGCTAGGCATTTAATATAGCGTGGTGGCCAAGGTAATGACCGAGCTTCGGCCAAGAAGGGCAACGCAAAAACGGTGTATCTTCGGCCTGACAACAGCGATACATGTACAAGGCTGTACCGAGTATTTGGTTGGCCGATGTTGAATCATGAATAACCAGGTCAATTATATTAGTATTGACGGTAATGGTGGCAAAGCGAGTGACGAGGGTTACGAATACAAACTACATAATCTTGTGTGTGATGCAGGTCCAAATGTTACAGCGATGTTTCCAGAATTAACGAATCGAGACTAGAGCAGAACGAATATGTATAGTGCAAATATAGTGGCGAGAGATCATGAGCTTGTGGCAACACTATGTGGCTGGTGTTGATTTTTTTCTTCGTAGAGGTAGGTGTGCACGAAGAGCCGTGAAACGACCAGTTTTGGCCTTTTTGTCAAGGTGAGGGGGCACAGGAGAAAGCCCTATGGAGTCAGCAGGGCCAAAATTCGAGAAGCGCTGCTCGAAAGCAAAGATTTGTCGACTGACGTCAAAAGAAGTGTAATAACTATAGTTAAAGTGACTTTTTGTGTCGACCTGTCACGAATCAGTCAATCAAAGGACCTCTAGCGACGAGGCGAGGAAGGCTCACCAATGGAAGCCTTGTGACATTGGCCTCGGGATTCGGTGTGGGGAAACCACCGATGTCGTCGTTGAACGTACGGCATTCGTCTGTATCGGATCCTGACTCGTCCGAGGGAGCCTCTTCCTCGGCTCCATTCTGCTCCACCACACGCGACTTCCGTAACGAATGACGGGGTGGGGGTTCTACTTCTTCGTCTGTGGCTGTCTGCCAACACATAGCTTCAAAAACGTCGATAGGAGAGTACAGGAGCTCATCCTCAAGGCCGTCGAGGCAAGAATGATCAAAATCGACGTCCAATGTAGTCCGGTCGAGAATCGTAGCTAGCACAGCAATGGGCCCTGGTAAGATGGTATCGAGGTCATCGTACCGCAGTACATCGTTTGGAACGTGTTGAGTGTATGATGTGAGGGTTTTTGTCGTCTCGGGGGATGCTGACCATGATAGAGTACATGGGAAATCGCTGTGATCAGAAAATGTCTTGAATGTGTCAACTTTTGGTATAATGGATCAAAGTTGATATTCATTGGATATACTGACCCGCCTTGCATGAGAACGAAGAGCCATTGCGAAGATTAGCGAAAAACGACGATGAGCGTCAGTGGCAATAAGTGGGTGAAAGGTAGCATGAACCCGGCGTGTTGTCTTTTATACTTTGCTTTAGTTGGATCAGAAGCCAACGGCGACCCTTTTTGTTTGACCATGCCCAGCCACAATTGGACATTTCTGCCAGTTCGGCGCGCGAAGTTCCAGGGCCGAATGGCAGGTTAAAATTAATTGTCGCACGGGTAAAGCGTAACGTGACACTTGAATCTATTCCATGCCGAGTCCGATTGTAGTAACCGAATTGAAAGAGAAAAAGGAATAAGCAAGGAGCATAGCAACTATAACCACAGGGTTTAATCGGGAGTATCAGTAACAATAGCTCTAACTTGAAGAAGACAACTCAGGCTCAATGCTCTGCCTGCTTTTCCTACGAAACTTTTGCGCGACGACCTTAGCCTTCTTGGTAACCCAACCAGAGGGTGTCGTGATCGTGTGCTGGTCTCTAAGTGCGTCTGGGACGTGGACAACGGTTCTACTTGCATCAGACCCATCTGCAGCGTCAACGGTCGCCTCTTCTATCGATACTCCAATGAGCATGTTAGACCCTCCTAAAAGAGTACCAGAGGAGGAGGTACGGTCTAATCGGCCAGAAATCAAACTGAAAAAGGTCTTTGAGAGACTCCGACGACCAGCAAATTCCGTAACGCGCGTGACACGGTTGGTGTCTTCCATATAGGCACCTTCATCATTCGCGTAGGCGGATGCGACGGTCACAAATGATTTCGTACTGTCACTCTTTAGAAAGCTTGAGAACACAAGCCGGAAATAAATGATAGGGGACCCGCTCACCGAGGCTTGCATCATGTAAAAACCAGGCTGAGGTGCGACAGGAGAAAGTGTATGCGTCGACCGTGGTTTGGACGCGTCCACTGCTAGCTTTGGCCCATTTAAGCAATGAAATGTACAATTTGACCAGAAGTAAAGTTCACCTGACCCAATCGAGATATCGAGATACTGCCTCGTCGACGATTCTTGGCTCCATCTGCCGTTAGGAGCTCAGTGCCGTTTGTGCGCATTCCTGTTACTTCCACCTCTCGCAAAAAAAAAGTCTCTTCCCGGGCGCGTCGCTCGCTGTCCTCTTCTACTTTCTGGAACATCTAAAAACAACGTTAGGAGTACCATAAAAACTCCGATATCCAACACACCCTCTCGAGTGGCTCTAGACTATCCATAGCTAAGGATTACGCAAAACCTTGCTTGCTTTTACGGTAGCAAGAGTTTGAAGACCCGTTTTGAGCGTACTAAACAAAACTTAGTACTGGGCGGGGTCCATACTCTCAGGTTTACAACGCGGACTTGAGTGCCACTTTTGTGGCTGCAAGTTTAAAGCAAAGCCACCCTTATAATTGTATGACATAAGCGCTCACGTGTTGGATAATAATTGTGGTTCTAACGACGCAAATTTTGATTCCTATATTTCAGCAATTCAAAAAGTCGTGGCAAAGCAAAGGTCTTTGTGTTGAGGCCATGCTTCCTTCTGATGATCTCTTCCACACTTGTTTTCAACGTCAGAACAACAAACAGAGACGAATCCTGTGACTGCTTTAACTCACGTATACCGCGGACTTGCATCTAAACAGAGTCAATATTCATACAATGCAGTTTGAGGATCCACGACTTACCTGGAACATCGCAGCAGTTCACATCCGCTCTGCTGATGCCGTAAGCCACAATTCTGAGCACCACAGACGTCCAGACTCTTCCCGAGCATGTTTCTCAGAGATTGCGCCATGTATAGCATATTCCTGCGCTCAAAAATTTTCAGTGCTGGGGTCAAACGCGATTTGATAAATCGTTTTGCTTACGGTTCACCTGTCAAGATATCTAGGCACCGCCCGCTCGTCTCGGAGGCCAATTTACCTGGGAATGCTCTCTTCCACTTCCTCAAATACGGAATAAGTGTGTTCTTATCCGACTCATCAATCTCCGTCATCCCTTGGAGCACAAGAATGGTTGACAGGAACTGTCCAATTTCTGCAATCTCGTCAGCCCTCATACGACCGATAGCTAATACAGCTTGTGCCGTGCGCTTAGTCTGGATAGCTGTAATAGATTGTGCTGCAGGGGTACGTATCAAGCGAACGAAGTGAGGGCTACCCGAAACCGCTTAGTCGGGACACAGGGCGCATGCTCCGCGGCAACTTACGTGTGGGATACAACATTAATAGCAGTCATAGATGGACTTAGAACTCTATCGTCTTCTCTGTAAATTTCCATTAGGGCAGGGAGATGTTTCGCCGCGAGCTCGCTGGTGGAACAGGACGTTATCATGGTTAGCTGAACAGTTCTTCCACGAGACGCTAAGAAATCACTAGTAGATGACTGATTGATCGTGAGACCTCATTCTCTGAACCACACCTAACTAACGCGGTTTGATAAATGGGAGGCACGTGTAATAGCGTATCTTGTCCTCACCTGCATTTTTAGCAAGTTGTAATTTGACACATCTGAATCTTTTTCCTCACTGTCATTCGTGACGCCGGCGTATCTAGCTATAGAGTCCACAGATACGTTGAGAATGGAATCCATTGAGCGATGGGAGAGAAACAAGAGGCCATCCTATGGTGGCAACTATTATATAGGACACGAAATCCACTTGTGCAAATCAGGTAATACACTTGCTTGCCCTGAGTTCCATGCCCAAAATAGATTTCATCCTTTGGTACAGTATGCTCTACTTGTTCTATTATATTATTTGGAAGCAGATCCCCCCGACTTTCCCTTCTTCCCACTCACATTTCGTATGACTGATACACCATTTGTAACAGTCGTTGCCTGCGGTTCGGACATACCACCTCGGTTGAGCAGAGTCACGATAGTTTTGTGTACTTCCCCATCGTCAAAATCATATGGGAGGGAGTTTCTTCCATCACCATCACATGGTAATGCCCGTAGCCGTTCGCGGGCCCTGAAAACAAGCACAGTAGTTGTCAAGCCAATCTCTTCAGACTCTTCGTCAGTGAGGGAGTCAACCCTTCTGCAGAGTGTTGCGTATAAAGGCAAAAGATAGCGATTGTCGACATTATACTGTTCGTAAAGTTTGATCCTTTTTGAAATGTGGATTGCATGCTTTTCGAGCTCTCGTATAGCCAGATCTTTCACTTCTGCAAATTTCCACTTTTCCGAGAGCCGGAGGATAGCTATCCAGTCCTCGACATTCCAGACATACACAGTGTATTTTCTGTAGAATAACAAAGCAGAATCAATGGAAATGAGACCTATACGAGTGGATTACTGTGACACTGACGGGTTGTAAAATACGCCCAGCAATTTTTCAAAGTCGAGAGCAGGTACGTCAACGAGTATGGCCGCGGATTCGTTTTCTCCCCGGTGATGTTTGATTTGATCCCTGAACACCTGAGATTCTCTCTCAAAAAAATACCTATGAACTTTAAAAGATTGATTCTCCGCCTATATAGATTGACGTTAAGCAGGTGGATTCATAAACAATGAAGATCACAGTTGCGTACGATGAAGTATATATCTCCACCATCAAGGTAATAACGGGGATGGGGTCGTAATTGCTTCAAATCGATGTCAAGATTGGTTGCTATAACTCGAGCCATTTTTGAGGTTGTTGGAAAGAGAGTTGATCCTGAGATACGAACTTTAAGCAATACGACGGGATGCCAGAAGACCACTCCGTCGACATCCTGAACAACCAGCGAGAGTCATGTAAAATAACCTTCTGCTTCAGACGAAGCAATTATTACCTCAGCACTCTTCTATTGCAGCTCATCGAAGTCAATACGGTCCGTGAACGTGTAAAACATGCCCGCATACTTAAGTAGGGAGCCGGATGCGATATGCAAGAATTCAGAAGGAGGGGAGATCAGAACGAGAACGCTTGGAGTATTGCAGGTGTGTATTACACGTTCTATTATTCAAACCACAACATCTGAGGACAATCTAGATTGCGATGCTCGTGATTTTACATAGTTGCTCGCAGAGGACACTGGGGATGGGGCAAAAATTGGGTCCCAGTTGCTAAGTATGATTGACATTGAATAAGTGAAAAAAAAACGAATTACATGCCGATCAGCGCTCACTGGCTCTCCGAAGAGGCCCACTTTTCCACCGACGGTCGATTCTAACTTCATCCTTCTCGACCGGCAGGAAAGTATCAACACTTTTTCCTTCCCATGCCGCCAAAAATTCTGCACGTGCACGGACTGCAGAATGACGGTGTCCGCTAATCTGGCAGTTTTCGAAACCAACGTACCAATGCCCCATTTCTCCTTTTACGCGCAGAATCGCTTCAGTATCGTTCCTGCCCTTGGATAACGAACATTTACTGAAGGGGGTGATAACTCCATTTCCCTTGAGGTTGTGGGCACATTGTAAAAATACATGACGCTCCCCCGATAGACTTGACGACGGCACAATGGCTAGCGTCCGGACGAAGCGGGTTTGAGTTATTAGGAGTGCTGCAGCAATGGCGGCGCCAAAGACGAGATGGGCGGCGCAAACACCAGATCGTTGCCACATAGGACGTAAGATATATGCTTCTTCGGTCAGAGTATCTTTGGATGCTGGCTTTTTCTCCCCATCCTCGGCCGTATTTGATGACACAGTCCAGTGATTATATGTAAGCTCAATGGCTGAACCGCTTCAACAACCGAACCACTGGATGTTCCAGATATGCTGCAATCGGTGTCAGTACGCAATCAGTGATGTGAAAATTTGAAGGAAATGCTTACTTATTGAACTGAATATCCCGAATAAACGTGTTTGACGGGAATTGCGCGCACGCTGTGGCATTTGTCATGTAGCACTAGCAATGGACGATGGAGTTTTACCTCGTCGGATAAGCCACGAAACAGTTCGCTGGGCGCACCTGGTCAATAACCACCGGGTTGTCGACTTTGCTTTCAATGAATCTATCAAATGTCACATTCCTCACAATCCCACTTCCCACATTGGGGCCTGCCCAGGCTTTAATCCGCGCACCGTTTTGGGCGTTGGACATTTTTATATTCCTAACTTCAAGGTGAATTAATAATAACTGTCACGTAAACAAGGACGTGCGTCGCAGTAACGTTCTCGACGATGTCAAACATTCCAGGGAATTGGCCCAGAGAGCTGGAATGGTGTATATTATTAGAACATAGAATGACGATCTTTGATAGAACGGACCCGACGGATATTCCACTTTTGCCATAAATATAAATCGCGTTAATCAGACAAGTTCGATTGTTTTAGCTTACTGAGATCCAGTACAGTCAAGGTTTGCAACGAAAACATTAGTCGCATCTGCGTAGTAAAACCAGTGAAGGGAGACTCGAGTATATTAATCAGGATTCTTACTAGGTTTGAACGCGACGCAATCGTCTCCGTTGTTTATTACCGAGTCTCTGATCACGACGTTGTCGCTGCGGTAGACATTCCATCCGTCGGTGTTTGCTGGGCGGTGGGATGATGTTGACAACGCGCTTATTTTGATATTTCGGTAAACCACGTTTTTACTTTCATTGATCTGAAGGGCAAGATGTGTATATCAGAATCAATCCTACAAATTCAAAAAGTGTGTCACCAAATTGAGCCACTCTGGTCCGTTGATCATGCTGATATCCTCCACAATGACGTTATTCCCTTGAAAGATCGTCAAAGTGATCGGTCGGAGCAAGCTTGAGTTCGTTGAGCTGTATGTAGGGCGTATCAGGGCCGGCACCAAGACGGTGCTAGATAGCAAAATGCGCCCACTCACAACGCATCATACCAGGCCTAGTAAATGTGGTGGGGCTTGAATGTTTTTTTCACGCATAGACCAACAAGATCGGCTTACTTGGCCAGCACCATCAAGAGTGCCCCCTCCGCTAAGACGGATGTTTTTACCTCCGAGAAGCCAAAAAGTAATTTGCGTCTGGAAAGGAATAAAGAAGCCATTCTGATTGCAATGTTAGCTGGGAACTTCCGTCGCTCAGATCTCACTGGTGCATACGTACCCCTGTCCAGTATGGGATATTTGGTTCGAATCTAATGGTTCCTGCTAGATTCTTTGAAGTGCAATTATTTAGCACTAGAAAGTGATGTAAATGATGGCATACAATCTGTTTATTGTTCAGCCCAGTCATATTCAAGCGTGTGGCGATGTTCAGAGTTGTACTCCTTGGAATAACCACAGTTGAACAGGTTTTGACTGCGCGCAAGAATTGAGGAGCATCGTCGCCACCAGAAGCCCTCAGGGTGCATGAAGCCGAGGGATCGAGGCAGGATATGCCGTTGATTAAAAAGAGAAGGAAAACAGAGAGCCAGGAGCGCATTGTTGCTGGCGCCTTTAGCCTCACCTTTCAGTTGTCTTATACTATTTCTGAGGCGGTCCGAAGTCTTCTGCAGGGAATCTCGAGCCTGCTGTCATCTACTTCTTGGCCACCGTTTTCCTTCCGCCAACGGTCCGGTTCAAACGTCGCCAACTAAACATATCACATTGTGGGAACGAGAAGTGTTCACATGCCCTAGCTCTTGAATATTCGAGAGAACCATCGGGGGTGTAGAAACACACGATCGATCATTCCATCCGATTTTTTTCGCCTGCTCATGCGCCTCGCAAAATGTACCGCGTCTCGCCGGCAAATTATGAGCCTGCAGGGTGTCATGAAGCGAAAATATACCCTTTGAGCTTCGACGTATTCGTCGAAAACAAGTATACTTTGAATTTCATGAGTTGACTGGAATGCAACAGGGAGTTGGGAGCATTATTTCTGTTATTCGCCAGGATTGGGAAGCGGTGCAGTTACCATCGTCCGAATATTGGATGCGACTCCATTTCAAAGTACGGAAAAGCCATTCTCGGGGCTTGAAGCTTGAAATATGAAGCAAACTCTGACCTTCATTGGAGCGGAGAGGTTCATTAACCAACCGTACTGTACTTAAGTGGCCTCGTATATTTGCTGCTGTTCATATCATGATCATCATCCCCGCCTTAGCCCCCCAAAGAATCCTGCTATGATGCCTTTGGCTTTTGGAGACTCTGGCCGGGTGAGTTCTCGAACGTACTCTCTTGTGTTGATATTGGAGTCTGAGCCCCTTCCCTGCGTCCAGCGATCTACCACGTGGAAAATTTTCTTCTCGCACCATCTCATTGTCATTGCCTCGCGTTCCCAAACGCCGGTAGTCCAAACCGCTAAGGGTCCTCGGGGTCGGTTCTTTAAGTTGTCCTTCTCTCTCCCATCAGCGCCTCCCTCTTCGTAACCGGAGATGAGAGCAGACTTGAGCAACCCACGATGTTGTTTGTTCATCCGGATTCTATTCGCCATCACGACGTCCGTGAATATCCGGTCGCCGACGACGATCAACTCCTCGTCGCGGATGGGAAATCGGAGCGATGAGAAGTAATCACGGATTGCGGCGATACATGAGTGAGATGGCTTGAGCTTTTTGTGCCTGAGTACCGGAACGCCAGTATGGTGCGTAACGGATTCACACTACAAGCGTTGGAATCATTTTGATAAGATACGTAGTTGAGGACGCGTACTTGTAATCCTCCTGGATCCGACCATGTCCCAGCAGAGTTACTTACAATGAGTATATTACCGTCACCGAATGTTTTGCGGCATTCTGACCATGCTTGCTAGATGGGTAGCCATAAAGAACCATCCAAGTATTTGGGAGGGACACTGACTTGTATCCCTGGAACTATGGTGTCTTTATGAGGAAGTGTCTGCGTCATAATGCTCAGAATCCAATCAAACGCGAGCGCTAGTTGCATATACCAGACAATTGTCTTTGTCAAAGACGGCACCTCGATAGCCAGCGTTTTTTAGGGCAACAAAGTCGAGCTGGCGGATGTCTTGCTGTGTCGTAGCGTTTTCAAATATGCCTGTTAGAATTGTGAGATTACATACCCTTTATTACAATGTGCGGCACGACGAGTCGAGGGTATAAGATCAATTGAAATGGAACCAGCAGGCCGGGGATGTTGATGGGCATTGGTAAAGTTAATAATAAAGGAATTGGTATAAAAGAATTCCCACGCATCGTTACATTTGACAAGCTCACGCCAACTGTTTTCAGTTTTGCCAACACAAACCCAGTCATGAGCGACTTTCTACAAGGAGGCGACGACATCGACTTCGAGCGAGCTGCCTCTGCTTTTCCCGACATCTCTCTCGACGGAGAGGGGGATATACCGGTTGCCCAACCACCACCTCCAGTCAGGCAGGAGACCTCTAGTTTTTCATTCGACGACTTCGACGCTTCACCTCCTCAAAACAATACCTCTGTGAAGGTAACAGGTGATGACGAGATTGATAAATTTGAAAGCGATTTCCCTGCTATTGATGTTGGCCAGGTATGTTATTCTCTTGGAATATCTCTACGTTTGGGTTCTATTCGCAAGGGTGCTGAACAAAATACAACGCATAGCCGCAGCCTCACAATCAGGCCCCTCTTACTGGACAAACTTTTGCACCCCGCCCTCAACCCTCTACTCTTACTTCAACACCAATCCTCAACCAGAGCATAGAGGATGACGAACCACCAGCCATCAGGTGCGTAACAAGGGGGCCTCAAATATCAAAGGTCATTGAAATTTTTGACGCTCCTTTTTGTAGAGAATGGCGCGAGAAGCAACAGGCGGAAATTCTAGCGCGTGACGAGGCTTCAAAAGCGCGACGCCAGGAGACTATCAAGAAGGCCGAACGCTCAATTGACGAGTTTTATGAGGACTATTCCGCCAAGAAAGAAAGAAACATCAGAGAAAACAAGTACATTCCCATCCTACCTGCGCTGATTCCCCACATCGTCTTACATTGTTGCTTGTAGGGACCAGGAGGCCGAGTATCTCGCTTCGCTGTCTGACAAGCTTTCAGCCGGAACAACTTGGGAGCGTATATGCGATCTGATTGAGCTCCAAAATTCGCAGAGCAAAACAATTGCAAGGACTGGGGCTGGGACGACCGACTTGTCAAGGTTCAAAGAAGTTCTCCTTCGTCTAAAGAGAGAAGGAAGCTCGGCACCTGGTGCTGCAGGATACTAGAGAGATTTCAATACAGTCATATTAGTTTGCCAGGCTAGCATTGTATTCGTCTGTCTTGCACATATTATTATCGGAGGGTAGGAATTCGAGCAATGCAATCCGCATATGCACATTATCAAACCTTTACAGCTTTGAGTTCGCCTCAGCTGTAATAATGGTACTGCTACCAGCTGATAAACGTGCGTTAATGAAAGTAACGACTTCAGCAGCAAGCTGCTCTTTTACGCCATCGGGTTCGTTATGCAGTTCGTGAAAACATCCCTTTATGGAATCAGTGGAAGCCTGACCCGAACAGGATGGAACGCTTACATCGAAAAGTTTAATAGTCTTGTCCGCCGCGTTAATCTTGCCGTGAAAAGTCTGACTCGCTTTACATGATGCAATCTGGTAGGACAATATTCAAACCAAGATCTCGACAGAATACCGCGCAATGGCACCTTGTCTTCAGTTCCGTGACAGAGAAGTAACTAATCAAAGTTAGTATCTGGAGGTTGCTATCACTGAATGACATACAGGAAGAGATTTGGGCCAGTTCTTGTAATGAGTTGCTAACAATGCCTCTCCCTATTAATGTATCAATCACGGCTCACAATAGAAGCAGGATGTTTCGTTTGCAGAATTAATGGGCTTGTTGCGATGATACCAGCTAGTGAAGAGATGATATTAAAATACGCTGACTTCTCCCCAAGAGTGGCAAAAGTAAGAACTTCGCCACCTCCCTGTCGATGGTTTGGAGAGCCATTTACGGGGGTGAAGCGTAGTTGTGCTCACCATGGAATGACCCATCAAGAATAAAGGAATGCCCGGAAACGTCTGCTTAGCGTGGTCTATGGCCCATGAAAGGTCTGGCTGTTGTTGAGCCCAAGATGTTCTTCCATAAGTACTTCCTACGCTTTTGTGACCTTCGACGTCTACTGCAGTCTTGCCAAAGCCGCGTTGGTCTATGGCAAATAGGGCTATACCGTGTTGACAGATGAGGGGATGAAAACGCGCATAGCGATCGATATGGTCTGCAAAACCGTGAATAAAAATGATTGTAGCCTTGGGTGTACTTGTAGGTGTGTAAGTTCGCGTGAAAAAGTCAGTGGATTGCGGTCCTGTTTTCCAAGCTCCGGCAGGCTCTGATGCAGAAGACATGGACTCGAGGAAGAATTCAATAACAAGTCAGCGATGTTTGATGTTGCTGATGATTGTCAGCTCATTCCAGTTCAACTCTGATAGCAGATACCGTAGTCGCTCCTCGCTCGGTCACTCTTCGTAGATTTTTGTTAATTTCCTTTACAATACTGTATCCACTTATCAGTGAATTTCCCTGGGTCCCGATGCTCCGATGGCTCCGCCGCTCCGTAGCCTCCGTCACTCCGTGCTCCTCGTAAATTCTGCCGTCATTGTCACGTGCTTCAATTTTCTACGCGTACCGGTACCCGTCTTACGAAAGTTAAACGCTCCCAAGTCACAGACTCACAGTGGCTCCTAACATTGGCAAGACTGTTGATCTGCTCTGTCGCTGGATCTAACTAGGGAAGGGACTGAGCCTCAAGCTCGCTCTGGGAAACATGATATGGACCTTAACTCGACCCCTTTTGAGATCGTCTAATTTGACCCCGTTGCTCTCAAACGGACCCCGATACTCATCGCTTGCGCTTGCTGCACTAAAGCATGTCCCACTGCCTCCGCAATTTCGGTCGAACATTTTTACGTGCACACCATTGTCGCGCAGATTTCATACTCAGGTCCATCTCAATAATGACAGACCCAATCCAAAGCCTTCACCGGAATCAGAATCGGCATCGATATTCGCCCTTTTCAGGAGGTCTCCGCAGACGACATCTTCCTTCAAGAAAATAGTTGCGCTTAGCAAACCCGAACGGAAACCGCTACTTATTGCAGTCGGACTGTTACTGGTTTCTTCATCGGTCTCCATGAGCATTCCTTTCACGATCGGGAAACTCATTGATTTTTTCTCCTCAATGAACCCAGTTTGTGATTTCGTCATTGCTCTATACTTTACACTTATTCGTTGATAATGTAGCAAATACCTTTTGGATTAACGCTCTGGGAAGCATCTGCCGGTCTCCTTCTGCTATTCACTACTGGTGCCCTTGCAAATGCGGGTCGGTCTATGCTCATGAGATTGTCAGGTTGGTCTCATATCTAACAGCCTGCATCATGTTTAATCCCTCTGCAGGCCAAAGGATTGTTGCGAGACTTCGTGAACGGACCTACTCTGCTGCCCTCAGGCAGGAAGTTGAATATGTGGAAAGAGGCGAAGGTGATGTTTTGAGCAGGCTCACTGTCGACACAAGCATTGTCGGTGAAAGGTTATATTATTCTCTTCCTTATGTAGTGCCTACTTCGTTCTCACCCTGAACCCTAGTGTCACCCAAAATCTCTCGGATGGCTTACGTGCGATTGTCATGTCTACGGTTGGGTGTGAGTACCGCTTCAGGCACTTTGAGTTTATTTCCCCACACTCATACGTTCCTCGCATTAGTGGGCGCCATGTTCTACGTTTCCCCTACTCTCACGCTACTTATGCTGGGTGTCGTACCCCCTGTTTCTCTGGGTGCTGTGAGCTGATGTCTTTTATCTTTCCATGTTTGTAATGTACAAATTACATCCAGGTTTTCTATGGTCGATATCTGAAACGGCTTTCCAACAAGACTCAAGAGGCTATGGGAGAGATGACTAAGGTCAGTCTTATTCAACGTGTAAGCATCTGCTCCTTACCGACTTTGCTAGGTAGCCTCCGAGGCTCTATCCGCGCTCCGTACGGTACAAGCGTATAATGCACATCCCCAAGAAGAAAGCAAGTTTCACGATCGTGTAAACTATGTTCTTTCCCTTGCCAGGAAGGAAGCCATTGCTAGTGGCATATTTTTTGGCAGTACAGGGTGGAGTGGCAATGTCACTGTCTTGGCGCTGTTGGGATACGGTAAGAGCATCACCAGTGCATTCGTTCATGGTCCTTACCTCGATACCAGGCGGCACTCTTGTTTCCGCTGGAGAAATATCTGTTGGAGACCTTACAAGCCTTCTCCTGTACACCGTTTATGTTGGTAGTGGCCTACAGATGTTGACGTACGTTTACTGTTTCGCTCATGATCAATTACTTACCTGACAGTGATCTGAAGTTCATTTTTTGTACGCTGCCATAGTCTGATCGGTTTTGCATTTAATATCTGACTTTTCGTTCTTGCCTCAGTCGTCGATCATGCGTGGCATCGGCGCGGGCACTCGTATATTTGATCTCCTGGATCGGTCACCTACGATTCCTCCCAACACGGGTGTTACGCTACCTAGTGCCTTGCGCGGACCTTTGAAATTTGAAGGTGTCCATTTTGAATACCCTAGCAGGAAGGATGTAGAGATCCTGAAAGATTTCAACCTGGAAATTGACGTTGGAGAAAGCGTCGCAATTGTGTACGTGCCACCCGTCTTGGCTACGCTGAATGTGTTTACCAACGATCCTCTTACAACAGGGGAAAGAGTGGTGGCGGTAAATCGTCTATCCACTCCCTTCTCCTACGTTACTATGATCCCTCCCAGGGGGTTATCACCTACAATGGCCAAGGTTTGGTACAACTAAAGATTAGAAAGTGCTTAACCTTACTCCTTACAGATATCAGGCAATTTACGCCCAGTTCCTGGCGCCGTACTATCGGTATTGTCCCCCAAGATCCAGTATTATTTACTGGCACAATTGCCAGTAATATTGCGTACGGTGATCCTGATGCGACTCGAGAGCAAATTGAACACGCCGCCAGGCAGGCGAATTGTGATTTCGTGTGGGGTCTTCCAAAAGGCTTTGATACGCAAAGTAGGTATTTTGTTTGACCCTCGAAATCCCGTGGTTTTAAAGTGGCTCCAGTCGGACGTCAAAGCTTAAGCGGCGGGCAACGTCAGCGACTTGCTATTGCCCGTGCGCTACTGACGAAGCCTGCGATATTGGCATTGGACGAAGCGACGAGCTCATTAGACGCTACTTCAGAGCACAGGGTGCGTAAATCACGCCTTGCGGGTTACTCAGACTGTAATATAGTCCAGGTAAACGATGCAGTGGATAGGATACTTCGATCTCGACAGACTACAGTCCTCATTGTGGCACATCGATTATCAACAATTGCGAGAGCAGAACGGATAGTCGTCCTTGAAGGTGCAGTCCTTGGCTCTGCTATACACAGCTTCTCACATGCGATCCACAGACGGAAAGATCACAGAGTCAGGAACCTACCGTCAACTTGTAAATAGTGTGTTCCTTGCTTGAAACGAGTCACTTATACAAAGTTCTCAGGTCACTCGTCACGACTCAAGATTCAGAGCGCTTATGGCAGCTCAATTGGACAATGTGGTCAGCAACATCAATAACGAGGATTCTCGTGCTAGCGCAACAGCGAGATCAAGCGAAAATTCCAACAAACTTCACTTATAGATTAATGATAAGCTTCAACTTAATCTTACAATATGTACTTGTCTTCTACGCAGCTGAAAGCCTGTTACCCATCAGCACATGTTACTCTTAGAATTCTGTTGCTACTCACCCTTCTCAAAGTGATTCACGGTACATTAGCACGTTTTTGCCGAATTATATAGAGCGAAACCAGAGTTGTTACGCAGCGCGCCTTTGTATCATGACCAGTCAACTCGCCGATTCCAAGACCCCGGAGATCGCAGGAGCATTAGCCTGTGTCACCCCAATGGTTATACATCCGCTCGAAGAATCAATCCAACAGCTGCAGGAAGCAACCGCTTCGGTCATAGTAAGGATTGATTGGATAAGGATTCTCTTTCATTCTAAAACAATAATAGAATGTCTTTGATAAGCTCCAGGCCCAGTCCGCTGAAATCATGGCACGCGGCGAGGGTATTGGAACAACTGAAGCCATTAAATCGTGAGTGAAATAATCACATCATGCCAACGGATGCATAATCTATAGACGATAGACTCCGTCGACATTTACAAAAACACGACCGAAATCACCAAAAGAAAATCGAGGAACTACATCGTGCGTTGTGCGCAAGAATTGTCCGTGTTGGTTCCCATCAATTTTATTGCAGATATGCTAGAGGTCTGCGTGGAAAAGAAGTTGGCCGAATACCTTCAAGAACGGGGTATGTCGCGATAATTTCTTCCCCGCTATCGAAGGTGACCCCGGATAGCGAAAGAGGAAATCGAACACGAAATCGATGAGCTAGTCCGCAATCAGGTGGCAGAACACCTGAGATTGATCATCCCGGATAATCTGCAGAATACTCTGGTTCAACAGAAAGATGAGATGAAATATTTACGTATCAAACTGCAGAACTCGTAAGTATGGCGTGCCTGGCCATGAGCGTTTGTGAACATCTGGAGAATAGGGAGAACAGATGCTCGAATGCGTCTTTGAGGTGCAATAGACCCGACGACAGCCTTCAAGTAATTTACATGACGAATGGTAAAGTCAGCCAACACTATCCGAAAAGTCTCAAGGACATCTTGAACTTGGACGGTCTGTGCCGAAAGTTGCAGAAGTTAGCAAAGGTACTGATAATGGCTGCTGTTTAGGAGAGGCAGCAAAGATCTTGATGTTAGATTATAACCTGCTGGACGTTTCCGAGGACAGAGATAGGAACATCAACCAGCTCTTGCAATTCTGCGGAGTCAGATACCAAATAGTGAGTGTAGTTCTCCCTTCGTGCAACTCTCTCGGTTTGAAAGAAGTTTTGTAATCTGAAAGGAACAGCATATTTTACGATGGATATCGTAGATCTTAATTTCACAGAAGGGCGCATGAAAGAAATCCTGGACACGACCGATCCCGTTTCAAGTGGCAAAATTTTGAGCTGGTCAGAACCAAGAGTCCTGATGACTGGATTGGATCATTTCTCCGGCGCAATATTTGCAGAAGCCAGGAGTCTAGTAGACTGGAATCAACGCAATAAGGTGCTCGAGCTCTCTCATTCGATTAATTCATACTCTATATATAACATTTTCACAAGTTTTGCGCAGGTTGTGGGTCATCGACCTATTCCATGTGGGGTGGATGGAAACTGTCCTGTAGGTCTTTACTGCCCTGGGCAAAGAACAGGGGAAGCAAGCCCTGTCCTACTAGGTAAGCCCTATTGTTGTTATTTTGGCTTCCAAGTTCCTCGTATCCCGATCTCTTTATTCCTCCAATAGCAAAGGTCTTCATAATTTTACTCACCCTCGTACGGACCCTGTCGTCATCATGATCGCAATAGACGAAACTGGAGATAAAATTCTCCTCGGCCGAGGGGTCAGCCACTTCCTTTAGCGCTTCCTAAATCAATCGCTGTTAACATCGGTGGGCTGATAGAAAAAATATCCGGGGAAATTTTACTCCGCTCTAGCAGGTTTCGTCGAACCGGGGGAATGCTTCGAGGACGCGGTCGCCAGGGAGATGTGGGAAGAGGCTGGAGTCACTGTTTGGGACATTAAATACCATTCTGGTCAACCTTGGGTAACTACCATTTCCTTTCTCAAAAGAGACAGTAGACTTGATTACTAGGGCGAAGCCTTATCCGGCTAATATCATGGTCGGGTTTTATGTCCGAGCTGATTCAAGCCAAGCCATTCGTTTAGACCTGGATAACGAACTCGTTGGTAAGTCATTCTCTCAGACTTACCCGTCGGCCCAACTTAGGTTCACCTCTGATTTCAGATGCACGGTGGTTTACCCGCAATGAAGTCGCTGCGGTCCTTGAGCATCCAACGGGGGCAAGGTTAGGCCGTGCCGACTACAAAAAGTTTTCCGATAGCGAACAAGGCAGCGAGACCACTTCCCGAAGCGTGGATACCGAAGTAGACGAACCGCCATTTAAATTGCCGCCGACCACTGCAATAGCCGGTGTTCTGATTAGGGACTGGGTTGATAGGAAGATTGGATTTACGAGTCAGCCAACCGCAGATCTATCTTTGCAAAGGAACAACCTCTGAATGCACGAGAGCGACGAAGCGGCTTTCAAGTTAACGGTGTATGCAGCGTAGGTGAAGCTGTGGTAGCGTTGCTTTCAGCCAGGGTAAATCAAAATAGTTAAAATAGTTCAATAAATGGAGCGTATACTCCAATCAGTGGTTTTAGTGTATCGTTCGTTGAACCAAACTTGTGGATGGGTAAGTATTACATGTGAGCTGCTTATATCTTAAACTATATTACACATTCCGAGATATCCCAAAGCTAAATCAATATGATGTGGAGTCCTGCAGTCGCCACCTTGCTAAAGGTCCCCACCACAACACTGAACTAGGTTGTGCGGACGCATGAATTGGAGGTTGTGGTTGTGGTGGGAGGGCGGAATGCGGAGATCCTACGTCCCGTGGAGCTTGTTCGTTCTCGTTCTGGGGTTCAGATTCTGTGGGCTGCTGATGGTGACTGGGCCGATCGTTTCTGTCGTACATTTCGGGAGGACGTCGGGTAGCCTCACGGCCTATCCGCCGCCAGAAACTTCCAAACCCCCATCCAGACGTGTCTGGGCTAGCTGAATGACCGTTCTTCTGCAACTCTCTGATCCTTTCAACACGTTCAGCGGCTTGTTGTCGAGCTGCAACCAGGTGTGCGTGTCGTAGGGATGCATACCATCGATGCACAACGGTAGGGAGAACTCGTGGTAGTGTAGCAAAAGTTCCGGCGGATGATGTTGAAATTACCGACGACGTCCGAGGTGCTCCAACGGCGGGAGAATTGGGAGGGGAGTCTCCAGGACTCAAAGGTGGCGAGGATACGTTTGGGTTCTGTTGAGGGTCTAGATTGTGGTCTGGGTCGATAGGGCGTTCACGATTGCTGTTAGCGTGCGGAGAGAAGGCACCCGCAACACCTCTCAGAACCTTTCTGGCCCTCAATTTGGTCTCTCGCCTTCTTTCCCTTGCCTCCTGTCGCCGCGATTCCCGCTTTGCCTCCTTTTCAAGCTTTTCTGCAATGTGATCGTCGCCTGACAGCCCACTACCACTTCCAGCGCCTACCCACCACCACCACCCTAAGAAGCTCTGCCACAGAATGACAGCCCACATCAGGCTAGGAAGCCAAACGTACTCTTCTTCCCTAGGAACGTAGAGGAAGTTAAGTGCTGTACTCACGACTGCTAGAGTGAGTGCAGCAGCCCCGAAAACAGCTGTTCCCCCGTCCGTTCTCCAGGCTTGTCTTCGATTTACGAGGAGGCCCCAAATAAAGAGAGCAGCGGTGAAAAGAAGTGACAACGTCGCGTTGCAAACGTTTCGCACGGCGGATGCGACATTGTTAACATCAGGACTATCATGTATGGGTAATAATTGCATTACTGCCGCAACGATTGCCAATGGTCCTGTTAAGTCTTTAGTACCTGTATAAGAGGTGAGGTGGCAATCAATTAACCTAGTAGCGTGAAGATAAGGCGGCCCTCCAAGCGGGATGGGTAGAGCAGGGTGAGGAATTGGATATGAGTTATCTAGAAAGCGTTTAAAAAGCATTGGGGCAAAATTAGATGCCAGCCATACCTGAATCAAACCCGAAGTAGAGGCATTCATAACAAGCCATGTCGCTCGCTCAGCAGTACTCCAGTCGCCCGTGTCAAGATCTTGATCAAGTGGAGGTACATTGACAGCAACATAGCTGAGCATGTAGGGCCATTTTTCGCTTTCTGATAATGTCGCAGAAAGGACGACTTGGAGGGTTGCAATAAGAGAAATCAAAAGGGTTGTCACTCCAGATAGCTGCAGCACATAGTTGACAGGAGCAAGTGGCCAGTGATATTGGGCCGTGAATATGAGATGTATGAAAAGAACAGACACCAGAGTTAGGACGACGCCTGTCAGTAAGATCTGAACTGGTAAGGAGCGTGCAAAAGCTGGACGATACTCGAGATACGGGTCGATGTCGAAGCTGAAATGATGGGATAGGTAAAGCAAGGGTTAGTGAGCACAATGCTTACACTGGTGATGTCTCCACTGCATAAACCATGATATTAAATAAATGGAGGGCAAGAGTGCGGAGGAACAGGCCCATAGTGAAGCTGAGGACGGCGATGACGGTGGATTGAATGGGAGTGCGCCAAACAAGCCCGTATTTGGTTACATACAATACAGTACTTCTTCTTTCGACACGTCCATGCCACCAGTCATTCAATAATACTTGTCAAGACCTCTTTGCAGGCACAGCATTGAGCAAGCCTACCATGAAACCTCACCATCGCCCGCTTGCTAGGCACAAATTCGTCTCCACTGTGTCATTTATTCTCCTTTTCGCTGCTTTCCTCTTGTTACTGCTCGTGGCTCTCTCCCTAACAATCATTAAGCCTGTATATCTTGTGAGCGTCAAGTCTACTATCAACGTACAGCAACCAACAAGCATTGCAACTGAGCTGAGATTTGGTGTTTGGGGCGTTTGTGCTTCAAGGTCAGCCATCTCGTAGCTCTGGATTACACAGCCGCTGATCAACTCAAAAGTGCTCTCAGCCAACCATCCTGGTTTGGCGTTGGAGAATGCTTTGGTCCCATGCTTGGCTATGACATTCCTCAGGATATCGTGACTCTTGCCGGCGTTTCGCCTCTAATTGTCCAAGCGGTAGAAAGGGGCCTGTTATTCGTTCTCGTTCTGCATCCTATCGCCGCAGGCCTATCTTTTATTGGCTTCATATTTGCCTTCTTTCTTGGATCACACGGAATTGCTATCTTCACCCTCATTGTTGTCATAATCGCGGGAATCGTTAGCACCGTCGTATTCAGCATCGACCTCGCTCTAGTGATAGTCATTAGGAACAAGATTATCGACGAAATACCATATCATTTTCGGGTAGATTTTGGTCCCGGAGTATGGATGGTCTTTGCCTCAGTTGTCATGACATGGCTTGCAGTTGTCTTCTTATCAGCGAGGTCTTGTTACTGCTGTGGAGTCAAGAGGTGTGTTGCTTGTCATCTCTGATCATTCACAATCACATGGCGACTCACAGATACCACGATAATTATTGATGCCTTCGGCCTTGAAAGCTCATCAGCCTCTGGCGTCAGCTAGGGATACATACCCGTGTAAGTTATTGAGGATTCAGTACGTATGCATACAGTAGTAGTTTTGCTGACTCTGGTTGTCACACCAGCGTCTGTAGGCATTAACCTCTACCCTAATGACTATTTGATGACTTGTCATGAGCATTGAGCGCTTGAGCAAGCACTAGGTTGGGCGGCTTTCCACTGTCTTAGTATTGGCACAACTTGAAGGTATATATTTGGCAATAGACCCAAACAAAAGTCAGACCTTTTCTCGCACGACGCATTCGCTTCAAATCATGGCTCTTATAGAGGTATTGATTTAGCTGCAAGATCAATTAGTTACCACTAATTTACCATCGAGGTCATCGCTAATGATCGACTTGGTCGAAAAGGTGAGTTGCACACTACAACCTGCAGGATCCACACGCCGAGACTACCACCACTACAATCTCTAGTCCGTGTCAAATGTAGCCCAGACGATACCGTCGGGGATCTGAAAAAGCTCATTGCTGCTCAAACTGGAACCAAAGCCGAAAAAATCCAGTTGAAGAAATGGTACGCGCTATCTTTCTGACTTATGACTGGATCTAACGGATTATATTTATGAAACAGGTACACCACCTACAAGGACCATATCACCCTTTCAGACTATGAAATCCATGATGGGATGAGTCTGGAGATGTACTAAGCAGACACGTGTGTGGCATATCTTCCAGTTTGGATCCTGTATCGTTTAGGTCGGATATCATCTGCTCGGTGTCTTCTTATCGAGCAAGAATTCGAGTCTGACTTGAGTTATTCTACGCCAGACTGCTTATTCTACGCCGCCATTTATTCATGGCCTAAATCTCCCAGGACAATCTATGTCATAGACTAGAGGCGAGAAGAGATCCTACGACCGTCGAGACGAGTGTAAACCAAAACAGTGGAGTTTGTAGTAAAGTAGCGTCGTTGGACGCCTCAGAGTACCGAACAGATGCGAACTTTGTATCGTTCTGAAGTGGTGTTCAAGAAGCGCTTGAAACGCAAAGGCATAAGCATTTACCGCTGCTATTCCAGCGAGATTATTTTTGGCCGCGATTACTGGCTGTAATTCGGGTGGGATAGGTGCAGGTTGTGGTACGGGTTCAGGTAGTGCTGTTGCTGCAAGGGTTTAAGAAGATAATTCGAAGATCCAGAATGTAAGATGCGCACCAGACAAGACAGTGAAGAAAATAATAAAGAGTGTACAAGAGATAGCGACT
This sequence comes from Calocybe cyanea, assembly GCA_018851305.1. NCBI lineage: Eukaryota > Fungi > Basidiomycota > Agaricomycetes > Agaricales > Lyophyllaceae > Calocybe > Calocybe cyanea. The sequence goes on from JABCKL010000007.1 coordinate 43,712, forward strand.
TGGAACTTCATTATAAGTGATAAGCTTTACAGGAAGGATATTGGGCTCAGCCCCAGGATAATTATTGGCCGTACCAGCGCTCTCTCTAATAAGGGGAATTGCTAACAAACTATGCGCTCAAATTGGAACAACGCTTAGAAAATAATACAAGGCAACTTGCCTTTGGTATTTTGTACGTCGAATAATAGACAAAGCCTGTTCTGGTAGTTACATAATCTCATGATTTTCGTCGTTGAGACTGCCGACGTCCGGCCTTACTTTGCGCAAAATGAACTCGTATCCTCCGGAGCTTTTGGTGCAGCTTGCGCCAGTCATGCTTGTCGCCGGACTCGAGGCTTTTCCAGCTCCGTCCGATGAACCATCAACCCCCTCTTCACCAAGACCAAATGACTTTGACTTGCTTGCGACTCGCTTGCGTGAAGTACTTCAGGAACAGCGCAAAGTCACGATCTGGCAACCCGAGAAAGTGAAAACGTTTCAAGTAATCTTTGTGGAAAAGGGAGCCCGATTTCCACCTAGAAAGCTTGTTCCACCGGAGGATCCGCCATATTCTTCAGCGCATTCACCTTTATCTCCTCTAACTCCCACCTCACCTCTACATCCCGACGGTCTTATTGCTCCGATCTGGATTAGGAAACATACTTCTCTTGTTCCTTCAGTTTTTGTTCTGTTCTTGCGCATCTTCGAGTTTCCTCCTACGGATGTGACAGCTTCGCCCCTCGACCTACCAGACAGCAGCCGTGAGAAGGAGCAAGAGGAAAGGAAGAGAGATACTGAACTTGCAACAGAAATAGCATTTCGTAAAAAGAGTACTAGTGAACGCGGTTTGAAGCTCACTGTCGTGCTTATGGCGACGCGGAAGATGCTAGGTGGTTATAATAATGATTCGACTGCCACTTGGTTTAATTGTTCCTCATTAGACGATCCGTCACTGGACAATCGGTTAACCTTCATCCGAAGAAACAGCGGCTTAGACTCGCGGGCGGCGCTATTTGTTCTTAGCCCTGTCAGTCCAAGTGAGCTCGGTGAGTTCGTGAAGAGGTGAAATTTTTTTCTCCCCCTTCAGCCGTCACCCAACGATTGAAACAATGTCAGTCTTCAACAAGCTCTCTATGAACCGGCCCTGGAGTACTACACAGCACATTCTAAACGGGTCCGACGGAAGCGAAATCGTCACTCACAAACGACCACCTATTCAAATCCTATGCCATCAGTATCTAACATTCCTCGCCCACTACGACCAGAGGGATGGACAGTAAGATACGAATACAAGATGGCATGCTTTGCTGAATTTCGGGGAGAGGATGAGGTGGCTCTGAAGTGAGTTGATATCATACTCAATCAGACGAGCTCAACGGGAATCTGTAATCAGACACTACCAAGACGCGTATAGTACTCTCGTTCTCATGTTTGGATCGCCAGTCATACTTCCGCCGAGGACCAAGCGATGGGCAGAGGCGAAAGTTTTGGCTGATTGCATAAACATTAAGGTGATCCCTCTTGAAATTACACATATCTGACCATTATCTCACACTCATACTTCAAAGATATCTAAACTATACCTCTACAATAATGAACACGCGCTCGCGCTATCACATCATAACAGTCACGTACGAATATTTGGTGACTTGTCACGTGGATGGAGTATTGGCGAAGAAACTTTTGAATACTGGAGTTGGATTGCAAGGCAGTACGTGCTTCATTTATCCTTTTGAGGCGGGGCTCAGATCCTTCGGTAAGACACCGTGTTTTCGCAGAGTTACTTGAGCAGGGCACACGGTCAACGTTGATCATTCCTGTTCACAAGTCACTGCAAACTACATCACACGCTTCCAGCGCCCGAGTTTCAGGCACAAGCTCGCTCGAAGTGGAGTCCACTAGGTCGCCAGGCCTAAATCCAAGTCACGCCTTGCAACATCCCGGATTCTATTACTTCATGGCAGCTAAATGTACAGAAAGAAGACGCGAGAAGTTTTTGAAAACCCTCAAACAAGAAGTAAGCTCCGTTTTGCTGTGCGGCCACATTTTTTAGCTGCCCTATTGCGCAGGATATCCAGATAGCTTCCAGTACACCGCCGGGATTCTTAAACGAGAAGAAAGTTGACCATCCAACCATTATATTAGAGGTAACCGATCTATTGCAGTGGATGGTCGTCTAATATACGATAACGCGCTATAAAGCTTTACACTAAGGCCTACGAGCTGTTCAAGAAGTACACTCCTGTTGATTCACAAAATATCACGCAAAGCCGCCTCACCGTGTGGATTGCGCATCAGATAGCTCGCACTTATTTTGAGAATGCCCAGTACAATATGGCACTACGGTCAGTGGTGCTGCCAACAGTTAGCTGTTATCTAACCTTACCTCGCCATAGGTTTTATGAGCGTATAGCGAAGGCTTACCGAGGAGAGAAATGGGGGGTGCTGCTACGTCCACTGCTTTCTTCTTGGTGTGCTTGTGCCCGAGAACTTGGGGATGTAGAGCTCAGCATTAGGCTCCTTGTTGAAATGCTGGGGCATGGTGGATTTGCCCTCTCACATACCCCAAACAATAAATTGAAGGCTTCTCCCTAGATGCGCCGGAACATGAAATGTCGGCCCCTGTTGAAGACGATTTAGTAGCAATTCTCAAGGTGGGATCGACTTCCTTCACATTGGCTTGGGTATATAATCCCCCCTTCCCAAAAGAGCACCAAGCCATCCACTGATGGAACGCTGATCGTTGACCTTTCAGAGTCTCAGCCGATTTGTGAGTCCTTGTCCGACTATACCAAGGTGTATGTCCTTTTCAATCTTTAACATCATCTAGATGATTCGAATGTCGTGTTTTGGACCCCCGAAATTGAAGTTGGCGAATCTTCAGCTTTCCAGCTAACGCTCATAGCGCCACCGAACGTTTCACTATCTTCGCTCCCAATATCAACTCTGTATATACACTTCTCTCATCAAGAAGACCCGGTGGTGGTACGACATAGAGAATCTGAGAGCTCGCAACCATTATCTTTCCAGCTAGTCAATGTTGGACATGTGTCATCTACGGAAGTCACGAGAGCCGTATTTGCGTCTCTTCGTTGGCAAAGCGGAGGGTGTTTCATTTTTCATGGAACAATATCATCTGATATGCCATCATTGTTGAAGGTTTGCACCGGAAAGGTTCCGTTCTTATGTGCCACTAAACTCATGCAAGGTCGCCAAACTCGTTTTGACAATGGAAGAGGGTGCCTGGAGGGTAGAGATACCTTTTAGTCCCTGTAGTTATCGTCGCGGGTTACCGCCGATCCCCCGTTGGTTGAGCGCCGTGGAGCCTCCACAATACTTGCCTGTGAAACGGGAAGGATCTTCTTTTGTCAAGTGTGTTGCCAGTTGCCTATCCACTACCTTTAAAATCTCATGAAAGGTTGAGGGTTCGACATCGAAACCACAATCTGGTCCTTTCCGTGACCTACGAGCCAACGGCATATCTCAACGAGGAGTTCCCGATAACGATAACTATTATCAATGCTGATTACCGGCCGCTGAGCGTGGTAGTCGACGTACTCCTTCCTCCCATGGAGATTGATGGCGCTGGTAATTGTCTCAAGGTCCGGTGCATCAGAATGTGGTCTGAGTAACTCAACAGAAAACATGATCTCTCTCGGCCAAGAATCGTCGACCAACTTTATCAAAGGCGTGTCTTTCGGTGTACTTGCTCCCGGTCTCAGCTCAGTCAAGACGCTTTATCTTATGAGCACTGGTGTAGCAGGTAGCCGAGTTGTCGACATCTCAGTCCAATCCCAGCCTACCACCGCTTTGGATGAACCCGAGGAACGCGAGTTACAGGACATGACTGAGACTCTGAAGACGCTTGTTATTCCCACAGTGGATCCCATTGAATCTTCGCAGACGGTGTCTTACTCTAGAAATCTTCATGATTGGCTAGGATTAGCAAGTCTTGAAACCTTCGATAAAAACATCCCAAGTAGCAGCATGACACACGAGGTCATGGTAAGAACAAAAATAATGTTTGCAGGATCTTCAGTCCTGCGACTGGAGAGCGTGAGCTTGGCAAGGCAGGTCAGTGACAGAGGGTGCAAGAGAGGGCGCAAAATCACTCAGAAGATTTGACAGGATCACCTACGTGCCAGTATCACTGACTGTTCAACCGACGGCGCCGTTGGAGCACTGCCATCTCGTTCGTCACTCAGCAATCTCGTAGTGGCGTTTTATCGCTAAAAGATCTCTAATGCTAGATTGCCATCCAGGTGACGAAATTGTTCACATATGCCGGGCTAATCTTATCTCATCTGAGGAGGGTGGCAGTGAAGACCACGTCAAAGGGATAGGGAGCTACCACGTCAAGTGGCAAAGGTGGGATTGTCTCTCATGCGACCAATAGAATGAGCCTGACTTCAAGAGCTGTTAGGGTGTACTCAAACGGAGAACTTGGCTCCTTATCCACCACTGTGATTCCTCTCCCCCCCCTACAGCCTCCCGCTGAAGGCCTGCTTGCTTTGCTTTCAGTACCGTCAGCTGCAACATTGCATGTACCCTTCCCGCTCACATTGACGATTCGAAATTATCATCCATCACGATCGGCGAATGTTGTATTCCAGCTGGAGCTTGATGCTTCTGACGGTTTTGTCGTTGCTGGCGTGAGGAGTGGCCGAGTATCGATCCTCATGCCCGGAGAAGAAGAGAAACTTACCTGGCAAGTGGTACCGATCGAATGCGGGCACATCAGCCTACCAAGAATCAAAGTTCTAGACAAACGACCGACCTTCACGGGTGGGACGGAGCCAACGGCGGAATCAATAACCAAGGGCGAAAAGGTGGCCATCGTCGATGTCAGATTCGACAGGCGAGATGGCCAGCTAGATGCACCTGATTTGGAAGACAGAAAGGCCGGGACAATTTTAGTCTTGCCATAGATCTGATGTCACCATATGGTCCCGAATGGTACAAAGATTACTCACCTTATAAATCACTCGTAACCAAACTCCCACTGCATGACTTATAAGATGCTCCGCCAGCGCTTAGAGATCTCTCCACGCTTCGCCTTTCTTTCTGATTATTATCATGGCAATCCCAGATCGTAATATTCACCCTGTCGCCACTAGCAACGCGCAGGTGGTCGTCTCGAAACATCAAGACCCGCAGGATTTGGTATTCTATGCTGGATGGGCAAGCATAACTGGGCGTTAATTTACGTCTACCTGGCTTACTCTTGTCACTAGTTCTGTCCCTTCGTCCAACGAACCTGGATTTCTTTGGAAGAGAAGGGAATTGACTATCAATACAAGGAAGTCAACCCTTACCTGAAAGAGAAAAGTTATCTAGGTACAGTGGAACTGGACAATCTCAAATAGCGGGTGATTTATGCCATTTTAGATATCAACCCGAAAGGCCTTGTTCCCGCCATCATTTATAAAGGAGTGCCACTTTACGAGTCTTTAGTACTTTGCGAGTTTCTCGAGGAAACGTATCCTGACAAGCCTCCCCTCCTTCCTTCTGATTCCCTTACTCGTGCTATTGCTCGCATTTGGATTGACCATATCACCAAAGCGGTCGTTCCCGCCTACCAACGTCTCTTACCAGCCGCTGACGAAGCGAAGCAGGCGGAACATCGAGAGGAATTTTATGTTGCCCTAAGAAAATTTGCTAAGGAAATTAAAGGGCCCTATTTCCTTGGAGAAATATTTTCTCTCGTTGATATCGCTATTGCGCCCTGGATTGTCAGGGATTATATACTCCAGAGGCACCGTGGCTACAGAAGGGAGGAAGTGAGCGATGAATGGGTCAAATACGCTGACCTTATCTCGAAACGCGAGAGCGTTGTAGCGACGCAAAGCGCAAGCATTCACCCCACGATCAGCTTCTCAATTAAACTAAATGAATTTAATTTGCACAGGATACGAAGTACCTCGATGTTATCTACGGTCGTTACCTCCGAGACGAGGCTCAAAGCGAAGCAGCTAAAGCAGTGAGGGCAGGGAGAATTCTTCCTTGAACGTTTGCTTTTGCCATATTGCAATGCTGTGGCCTCGGATGTGCAATAAACAGGACGACTCTATGTATAAAGTACAATGTTTACATGCCTCGATCATATGACGCAAGAGATGAGATATAAAAAGGTACAACCCGAAGCCCGAACTTACGGCTACAGTAGTAGCTCCCATGTCTACCGACTCTACCCCAATCGTTGTTTCCCCGTTTTCAGCCGGCATTCTTTCCGCGGAGCACCAAGCAGAGGTGGTCAAAATACGTACCTGCCTAATGAATTGGTTAATGGCAGCAGGGGCCTGTCGCAAGAAACTACCAGACGGTGAAGATAGGATGCAAAAGGCTACTGAAGATTTAATAGGTAATAAACTATGACATGGCGCTCGTGAACTCGCAGTTTAAGCTTTCTCAGAATTGGAAGTAGCAGCTCCGTTTGTTTTTTCACCTTCCCCTCCCGAGCTCTTTAAGCGTGTCCTCCTGTCGTGCATTCGATGTTATTGGCTTGCACTCGTAGCATCCTTTGACGAAAAGGAAAAGAACGAAATGGCGGAGCGGCTTAATTGCATTCCACCTTTTGGCAAAAGAGTACCTAAATTCGATGGTTCACGATGTGTTACTAATCCAGGGGGCCTCAATGAAAGAGAATACGAAGGGTTAATGAGAACCGTGCATCTGGCTGCACTCGGAATGGCTAGTAAAGATATTGTCATGAGCTGGAACGAGATTGGTGAAGTCGGCGTACAGACATGGGAAGAGGATTGAATATGGTACTCGTGGGGGATTTGCTTGGCTACTTATTTGATATAATATATTGATGCAATGTTCATATGGAGTTTGATCAGGTTTTATTTTACTAATGTACTTGTAGCCCAGCAACCTCACGACCATGCCTAGAAGAGCACGCGTACATTTCGTATCGTTAAGATCTTCTCTCGTCAATTTGCCTATTTCAATATATGGCCCGTTATTAGAACGCAACATTGTGCGAGCTTTCTTTTTACTCCAGAAGGGTGTTGGCTTAACAATTAGACAAGCGTCCTCAAAGTCTTGCTATCCACCTACAACTTGTTCAAACAACAGCAGATCCTACCCGTAATGTGGAAGCATATGTTGGCTGGACTGGGATGGCTTCTGCATCTTCCCTAGCCAATTTTCAGACCACGAATAGCCCTGAAAAGGCCACAGAGACGATCGAGATCGACCCCCAGTATTCACAAGGCTTAGGTTTGACACAAGACGATGTGGTGCGTAGTAATGAATTCATAATGTTATGGTATAAAATTGATCGCATTGATATCTTAGGTTGAGATCGGGCTCCTATACGACTTGGCATCTGCAAAGTCAGTAGCAGCAGAGCCATTATCTTCAGATGACTGGGAGATCATCGTACGATCTATCAACCGCGTAGTACAATATACTCCGATTTACGCCAATCTTCTTGAAGGAAATCCACGCATCCCATGTAGAATCTACCTTGCTCTCCCAGGTTCGTGTTGCGAAAGCTGGTCAGGAAATCGACGTTTGGGTTATGGGCAGGACGAGAATTCGTCTGATAGTTGGTGGGTTCGAAACATTACATCGAACGTGGTCGTAATGTGGTCCAAAACTTATACTTGCTTTTATAGCTAGTGTGGATCCTTCAGCTAAGGATAACCCATTACTCTTAACAACGAATACAGAAGTGGTCATTGCACCCAAGCCCCATCGATCTGGAAAGAGTGCGGGTTCCATCCAGACGCCAAAGGGCTCGAATACCCACGGTAACATGGCTGACGGCGAGGATGCGGTGGAGCGTCCAGCGTCACGATTCTCGGAGGTCTTACGAGTGCTACCACGTAAAATATCTTCCGTGTCTTTACCAGACTATTCTGGACAGGAGCTCGTCGCTTATGTATCGCCTTCCACCTTGGCCAAGTTCAATGTCCGCGATCAGGGAACGGAAAAAGACGGTCGTATCTCATGCAAGAAGTTTACCTTTGAGCGCCTCGTGCCACCAGCCGTCCCCTTGTTGATGTCATCACCGGAGAATCCTCCGCCGGAACCAAAAGCGCGCGTTTTGAAGCCTGATGGTACAACCAAGAGTACGGTGGATGCTGAGCATGTCCCATCGAACACCGTTTTCGTCGGATCTTTGGCAGGTCTTCTAGGAAGTCATATTTCATTTCCTGCAGCACCTGGCAGTCTGGAACCATGGGATTTGCTGTTGTATGTTGGTCGTTATCCAATAGTGTATAGTATAAAAACTCAAGTTTTTATCGCAGACTACGCCTATCCCCCGAGGATGAAGAGATCATTATCGATGGGAGGCCTAGCAGTACTCCTATTGAACCTTCCTCAACGCGAGTGTCTCTAGATTATCTATGCCTCTTTTTTATTCATTTTATGTTAGCAGCGTGGCATCCAAAAAGCTTGCGGGTGTCGACGACATCTTGAAGCGCTGCATTGACTTCTGTATCCGCAGTTTTATATATCATGCTTTTAATGATGTGGTGCATGGCGGTGGGTTATAAAACTAATAAATCAGCATATTGACAAGTCTGTTTTTTGTAGTAACATCTCTCCTTGTGACCGGGCGGCCTGGGACTGGGAAAACATCAATTGTTGAACAAGTAGCGAAAGCTATTCAACTGGACCAGCGGACTCTCGCATGTATGTTCCTTTATATGCCCCATTGTTCTTACGCAAATTCCCTACAGACACGCACTTCGTTGATGTAGCTCGATACACGGGGCAGTCGGTTCCCAAAATTAAATCTCTTTTCCAGCATTGGCTCGACAAGGTTGCCTGGCACAAGCCTAGTGTACTCATTTTGGACAACTTAGACAAGCTCATTGAGCCTGAAGTCGAAGTCAGTCGTCCGTGCAGCTAACACAATAGAAAGTTGCTTATTCAGATATAGCATGCAGATTCGTTCCGCACAAGGCATATTACAGAATTATTTCTATCGATGTATTCTTCTTCTGCGCGGACTGCGATGCCTAATACTCGTGGATTTATCCTCCTTGCTACGGCTACTTCGTCAACTTCCTTACATCCTCTTATCAGCTCTAGTCATATTTTTCAGGAAACTGTCAATGTAAAACCACCAAATACTAACGCTCGTAAAGATGTATGCTTCCAATCCGTACAGGGCTCAGTTTCGCTGAGCCTTCATTACAGATAATCGAACACATCCTCTTGGAACGTCTAGGCTTCGCTGAGGACATCCAGTTAGACCCCAAATCTCCCCCAAACTATATGGCACTCGCAACACAGACAGAGGGCTATGCAGCCAAGGATCTGGAGGACCTTGTAGGACGTGCTATACACCAAGTAGCCATTAAGGCTACGGTTGATATGCAGCCGGTTTGTTGATAGTCCAGAACTCCTATAACATATAGTTACTGGTGATCAGGCTCTATTATCTTCTGCGGACTTTGTCGCAGCACAAGTCGATTTTACGCCTTTATCTCTTCGGGATATTCAGGTCCAGAAATCGGACGTCGCTTGGTCAGACATCGGCGGTAGGTATCGATTCTTATACTTTGTGGCTATCCCTCATTAGTAATTCAGGCCTTCATGAGGTACGGAGAGTTCTTCGCGAAACTCTGGAATGGCCCACCAAATATGGTCCCATTTTCGCTCAATCACCGCTGAGATTAAGATCAGGGTACGCCTAAAGCCTTTTACATTGTTTATGGCTGATCGTCTGCCAGTCTTCTCTTGTATGGTCATCCAGGCTGTGGGAAAACTCTCCTTGCTTCTGCTGTTGCCAAGGAATGTGGCTTGAATTTTATCAGCGTAAAAGGCCCCGAAATTTTGAACAAATATATAGGGGCAAGCGAAAAATCAGTAGGTTTATTTTGTATGTTTAGATGATCTTTTGGCTTACGTAGATATATAGGTGAGAGATCTGTTCGAACGAGCTAGTGCCGCCAAACCATGCGTGCTCTTCTTTGACGAGTTTGACTCCATTGCACCCAAAAGGTCATTATCACGTCTCATATCAATCAAAGCTATGTTGGCGATCCTACTCACATATTATTCAATTAGAGGGCATGATAGCACTGGGGTAACCGACCGTGTAGTTAATCAGATGCTTACCCAGATGGATGGTGCTGAGGGACTAGAAGGTGTATATGTTTTGGCTGCCACTAGGTATCATTATTCTCCACTTCATCTTTGGGGCCTTGGTTATCTTTGTTTGCAAAGCCGGCCGGATTTAATTGACTCCGCTCTACTACGTCCTGGCCGATTGGACAAATCCCTTCTCTGCGGAATGCCAGATTATGATGACCGTAAAGAGGTGCGTTGTAAGCTAACGGTGCCTGCTCATCCTCACGTCAACATACAGATACTTAGCGTAGTTGGGCGGCGCATCTCGCTCTCGCCTTCGGTAGATTTGGATGAATTTGCAGCCGCCACAGATGGCTTCTCTGGCGCTGACCTCCAAGCTCTTATGTATAATGCTCATTTAGATGTAATTCACACCTCGATAGCAAGCGATCGGGGGGACAAAGTAACTGCTGGTATACTGGACGAGGACCATATTGAGTTTACAGTTCTCGGTGGGTCTGCTACCGACCAACATCGTAGCAGGGCGGAAACCGCCGCTCTAGAGAAAAGAGTGCGTTGTATACAACAATATCTGGTTAGTCGTGCTAGCTCAGTTTATTCTATTCTTTCAGATACTTCGCATCAAGCAGGCCACCCAGAAGAAACTTGTCGAACAGGGACCGGTAAAAGTGCAACCGGAACAGGTATCTGGTTCTTTCATTATCATCTGGATTGCATTTGATCGGCTGTGATCAGCATGATATCACTGCTGAGCATCTCCGACGCGTCTTGAAAACTACTCAGCCGTCTGTATCTGTAAGGGAACGCCTTCGATTCGACAGAATGCAAGTCACCTATAATCTATGCATACCCTCGTCATTCTGATCGCCTCTAGATATCGGGCATTTGTCTCGGACCGTAGCGGCGACCTCCCTGCACCGCCAGATGCTGGCGGAATTGGAAATCGCGTCTCACTCATGTAGAAATACTTCTGGAGTATCATAAAGACGGCAATATGAGTAAAGTGGTTAAACTGCGGTATGCAAAGTGTTGGTAGATAACAAGATCACGCCACCTTACTCGGCTTGCATACCTATTACCCTGTCACTGATCCACGTTGTCCACCAGCGATTGTTCCCATGCCTTTAGAGTTGATTCTGCTTCCTTGTTGAGCAGTTCACAAGCTTGTTGCACATGCGACTCGTCTGTCCGAGCTGCGCCAATTGCAAATCTGATGCAAAAAACATCATCGAGCACCGTAGATGTTAAGAATATATCGTGTCGGGACGAAACACGGCCATAAAAGAGACGATTAATGTTGTTCATTGTCTCTAGAGGAAGGTTCTGCTGCTTTGGTGAATTAAGAGAGGGATCGATACGAAACACCGTTAGAGCAAGAGAAGGGGGTGTGACAAGTGATAAACTTTCTGAAGCGGCGACGGATTCGGCGAATTGCTGGTTCAAAGCTATTGTCTGCTGAAACATCAATAACAGACTTGGGCGGTGGAACTCAGACGCCGACCTTGCGGATGTACCTTCTAAGGCCTTCCGCACCAAAACTGCGAAGTACAAACCACAGCTTCAGAGACCTGAAACGACGCCCAAGGCCCAGATGCCAGCTGCGGTAGTCAATGACGGTACCTAGATTTCATAAATAAACATCTCGCTGACTTCAGTTATATGCAGACCTGCGTCCCCATGCTTGGTTCGCAGAAAAGGAGGCGTAACGTCTAATGCATCAGTCAAGTGTTTGCGATCTCGCACCCAGAGAGTTGAGCAATCGAAATTGACGAGCCCCCACTGCCGCAATATGAGTGGGTGATGTATATCATTTCTCTAGCAGCAATGCTATCCTAACCTTGTGGAAATTTGTGCAGAAGGAGTCAGCAAACTGGTTGATCGTGTCCAAGTGACATTGCGCCCTGTATTCGGGACATGCCAACGCAATACCGGCCCAAGCAGCATCAACATGAATCCACAAAGACTCGTGAAATTTAGCTGCTAGATACCGAGTAAACGATCAATCTCGGCCGAGACTTGCCACTTACCGACTTGTTGTATCTCAGGGAGATTGTCAATGGCACCAGATGATGTGGTTCCTACCGTCGCAACTGAAAGAGCCGCCTCAGTTAAATAAGATAGTGCAAGAAATAACACCCACTCAGAATGAAAGGCTTTTTCCCGAGCTTCTCGTCTTCCTCTAAAGCGATCCGAAGCGTCTCCCCACGGAGGGAGAATCGGTCTTTAGCTGTAACTTCAAGGGCACGAACCTTGATTCCGAGAACCAGGCCGGCTTTGATGCCCAAAGAGTGTGTTTGTGTCGTCGTATAAATGACGAGATCTTCAGTGAATGCATCTGGATGGTTCCGTTGATACAGAGAGCGGGCAGCGACCACGGCGATCAGAGCCGAGTCAGATGCGGTGCTCTATCCAGAAAGTGAGGGGAGGTGTTCCCGTGGTTAACATATCACAGTACCTGTATAGCGCCGCCTCCGATTCCTGAAGAGTTCATGAAGACATGGCTTAGCCCTAACAACTGACAGCCCCAATCCATCATTAACACTTCCAGTTCGGTGCATGCGGGACTCGCCGCCCACTAGACATCATTTATGTGAGTTGGATCTACAGAACTGAGAAGGCGGCTGCTTACGTTGAACCCAGGATTGCAAGTGCTAGTGGAGTAGAGGTCTGCTATCATGCCCTCAAAAGTGCATGCGGTAGGAAAGTATCCAAAGAAAAAAGGGTGTTGCCAATGTGTTAGGCCTTTGAACAAGTCAGAATTTTTCATCGCTGTGAGCTAGCAAAGACTTTGCTACCTGGAAGGATGAAATTTTGGTAATCATCAGCGATAACCTGAAAGTCTTCGCCGACTTCGGGGGCAGTGACTGAAGGGAGGACATAAAGCCAAACAAGATCTTTGTGGTACAGTATTTAGCTGAGACTTACTGGGTATATGGTGTTTTAGGTACCCTGGTTCTACTTGAGGGTGTACAGATTTATTCTGCAGGGAATAATAGTAGTCGCAAATTCTGTCAATAGCTTGATAGCCTGCTTTTCTGAATCTGCAACATTTATCAACATTAGGTAGGAGTTTCACAGACATCCGGATATAGACTGTCGTACTGTTCAATGTCCATGTCTGGTGTAAGTAAACCAACAACAGAAGACTGTTTGATCGTTCCGGTATTGCTAAAGGTATGTTTACCGAAGTATTTCAAAAGTCAAACAGTGGGCCGGTTGGCTAGTTCTGCACGAAGGGCGGTCTATATCCCAAGTTGACTATCAAAGCTACAATCTTATCATAGGGGTGTCCAGTTCGAAATTGAAGATCAGGAATGTGGGAATTTGGCCAGTATGAAGTAAAAATTATGTGAAGGACAAACAATACCTTTTTCGAGCCACGTTATACAATGGAACTGGAACAGCTCAAGGACATCCATCTCTTCCTTGGTGAGCAGTCTATCTCGAGCAGCGAGACTCCATACCTACTGTAATTTCAGTTCGTGAACGCCCATATCTGTCAATACTTCTGCTGGCACTGGGCTCTTTTAGCATTGCCCGCCTCTTGGTACAAACGCTATCGGTCTTTTCCCAAGTGTTTTTGATACCTGGAAAAAGTGTGAGTTACATTACGATGGATAATAGAGAAGTCTTCAGTGACAGGATTAACGGGACAGCTGACACGTTTTGGAGCTAAAAAAGGTGCATGGGCTGTAGTAACGGGCGCCACAGATGGGATTGGCAAAGAATTTGCTTTTCAATTGGCTAGAGCGGGATTCAGTGTTTTACTCGTTTCACGCAGTGAAGAGAGGCTTCAGGAAACTGCTTCTGACATTAGTATGTCGCAAGATCTCTGGCACTGGACTACCTAAGCGATGCCCCCATTGCAGAAAAGAAGTATCCTGGCGTTTCGACTCAGACATTCGCAATAGATTTCTCTAAGGGTGACAATGTTGCATATCAGAGATTTTCGGCTGTTGTTCAAGGGATGGATATTGGTGTTCTTGGTAAGTCGACGCGTTGTGTATGTCTTGCGCATTCTTTACTGTGAATAGTAAATAATGTGGGGAAATCTCACAACATGCCAACTTATTTCGCGGAAACACCTCAAGAAGAGATAGCTGATATCGTAGAGATCAATGTGAATGCCACGATTCGCGTCACACATGCGATTCTACCTGGTATGACCCAGAGGTATACTTTTTTTTTTTTCGTTAAGCTGAGTTACGAACGCGTATACTGACCTAATATGGAAGGAAACGCGGTCTAATTTTAAACATCGGTTCGTTCGCGGGTGCGATCCCATCTCCTATGTTGGCAACGTACTCTGGCACCAAGGCCTTCCTGGCTACATTTACAAGCGCATTAGCGGAGGAAGTAAAAGCTCACAATATCGTCGTCGAGCATGTCAACACTTATTTCGTGGTAAGTAATCGCGTGAACCAAATGTCACTAGCTGACCATGGTATTGTTCAGGTATCAAAAATTTCAAAAATTCGCAAGCCAACTTTATTTGTACCGAATCCCGGGCCTTTTGTCCGATCTGTTCTCTCAAAGATTGGGTTGGCATGTGGTGCTGGGTTTAGCGGGCGTCCGCAAACAGCTACTCCCTACTGGTCGCACGCTCTTATGGACTATGCAATGACATTGATTGGAATTCCTAGCCTGTTCATTAGCTACACCCATGGACTACACAAGGACATACGCAAGCGGGCTCTCAGGAAGTTGGAGAGGGAGGCCAAGCGTCAGTAGATAGATACAGGGTAGCGTCATATCACGTGATATTGTTTGTTGTTGTTTTAGAAATGCGACTACAGCGTGTTGCCATTGTCCGGGACGACCGCGATGCATTGAAACCTGTCTTTTCCTTGCCTACCACAATGAAGCGCCAGCCATCCAGAGCTCCCTCGCCAACGCCAACAGCCTTCTCTGGTATTTCAAACTACAAGACAGACTCGTATCGCCCCATCAGAGACAAGAACGTTCCAGCCGTCCCACAGATCGACTACAGAGTCGTCTCGAAAGCACATTTCGATGAACTTTCCCGTTACCTCGCTACATATCTTGCAAAAGGTTTATATATTCACATTTTATCTATAGTGTTTGTTTCATACTGTCTTCTCCAGCGCCTCCTAACTCTCGCGCGAACGCGCGACAGAAGCTCACTCGGCTCACAATACAGCAATTTCATGAACTCTCTACAGATGTCTACGACGAGCTAGTGCGGCGGCAGAGCGATAAAGAAGGTAGCCAAAGTCATTGGTAGCAAGTGTGCTCAGCGTCTCACCATCTAACGTATTTAGTCCCATTCTTACCCCTGCGTTCCGACTTCCATCCAAAGCGAAATCAAGCGCGACAAAAACTCGCAACACTTCCAACATCTCGGTTTGAAGACCTTTCCAGTGATGTCTACTTTGAATTGTCACGGCGATATCCTGAGTTCAAAGAAGATGTACGTTGTATCTTTGCATCATCATCGTTGTATCAGACGCTGAGACCTACGGAAGCCGTCCGGAAACTCATCTTACGACGATCGTCCGGCGCCAGGGTTTCCGAGCCCTTCTCCACCACGCGCTCCTTCTGCCGGTCGTGTTTCCGGCCGGACATCTGCCGATAGGCCTTCGGATAGTGGTTATGGCGGTAGTGTATCCAGCCGAAGACCCTCTGAGGATAGACGACGACCAAGTGAAGATGTGATATCGTCAGGTCGGAGGAGCGAAGACAGCTATCGAAGGAATGATGATCTCTATGGGGGAAGGACTAGCGAAGACAACTCTTATCCTGGCATGGCGTCAAGCATTGCATCTCGCCGCAAGCCTTCACAAGATACCACCCGCGACTGGGACTATGGACGACGCCCAAGCGGCGCCGTTAGCAGCAGTGGCAATAGCGAGACGACAATCAATCCCAATCAGAGTACGACAGCCACCAGCGGCATAATCATACCAAACAAAAGCACCATCGAGGAGGAGTACATCAAAGTACCGTATGGACGAGAACGCGAAAGCGGTGGGACTGTTGATGAGCATGATAGAAACGCGGATGGTGGTAAATTGACCGATGGCGAACCCGACAGTGCTAGCGAGTACCTCATGAGTCCCTCAAGTCCACCTGCTGGGTTGAGTGGGTTGAGTGCCAGACTTCAGGGAGTAGCTGATGAGGGCGATGAACGAGACGCCTTTGGGAGTAGAGGCAGGAGTGGAGATGACTACCTCAGCAAATATGGACGACCCCCTGACAAATCTGATCGCTTAGCCGCAGCCGCAAAAACCAACGAAGAGCAGGATAAACTCAAGAGAGAGTATGAATCAAAAATCGCTATCATGCAGACTCAGATCACCAGTCTCCAGCGTGACCTTGAAGACGCAGATGAAAGGGAGAGGAAGCGGAAGGAGGGCGATGCAAGGGTTAAGCAAATGGAGGAAGAGTTGGCAAGTTTTCGACGAGTGCGTTTGTGTCCTTGTACTTCGTCATTTGAGCCAGTCTTAAACGTCATCTACATCATCTAGCGCGCTGAGGAACAGAGTTCCGCAATGCGTGCTTTACAGAAAGAGCTAGACGAGCTGCGTGAAATTCGTCAGCGTGAGTCTGATCGTGCAGCCCGTCGCGTCCAGGAAGACGAAGACGAACTGCGTATCCTTCGGGATCGTTGTGAAAAATTGGAAGCTGAACGCGAAAATAACGTAGGCGGGGTTCGTGATGTTTCTCGTGATTTTTTAAGTAATAGATCTGAATGCAATGTGCAGGCCAATGCTGAGATTGTTGACCAGCTGCGGTCGGATATGGAAGGCCTCATGACAGAGCTAGGAGATCTCGCGAGGCGCAATGACGAACTCATGACTGCAAAGGACGCCGATCTCATTGTAATACGAGACCTTGATCAACAGCTTAAGGAATACAAGCGTAAGTATGAGCAAGCAAAGACGGAACTCCGTAATGTCAAAGGTTAGCCTATATCATCCTCCTGTTGATTAAGAGAGCCTGATGAAGCCTTTAGCGACTTCTCAACTTTATGTGCAAGCTCCCAAATTCGATCGAACGGAGGATCAACTACCCGTATCTCCGGATGGGGGTATCCTTGACATACATATTACTGCCTTCCTATCCGCCGTGGATGCACTACTTACTGCTGGTCGCTCGAATGCACCGACTCGAGTCCTGATCCCCATGAAATCTGTGGTGAATGCTGTTACTGCGATTGTCGACGACGTTCGAACGTTCGAACGTAGGCCGCAACGTGATCGATTGGATGCCGATATCGAATTCCTTTGCTCGTTGCGTGAACGAGCTGAAGCCACTCTGAGTAATCTTGTGGCCGCCTCTAAAACCCATGCGACTAGTTCGGGCATGTCTCCCGTGAGCCTTCTCGATGCAGCCGCCAGCCACGTGTCTGCGAGCATAACCGAGATAGGAAGGACACTGCGTATACGTAAAGCTACCAAAGCTGAACAAGAACAATTCTCGCAAACATCCCATGTTACTCCGACGGCAACCAACGGTTTTACTCCCTCGCTGCATTCGGTCGATGAAACTCGGTCTTCGCATCAGCGGAAGGGTAGTTCAAACTCTATATCCAGCCGGGGGCGGTTTTCAGATACATCCTCAGTCTCACCTACTAACCGGACGGTCGAATCCAGGAGGCGACCCCCGTCTGACAACTCAAGTTCTGAACAAACGAGTTCGCCACCACCAATTTTTGACCAGCAAGCAAATTCGGGAGGGCTATTGAGCGATGATTCTGCACAAGCCGAAGGGTCAGAAGATGCTTGGACCGAAGTAAAGGTCGGGGCCGATCCTTAGCTTACCTATGATTTTGAATTTCTCACGTTATTTTTTGTAGCCATACCTGGAAGCTCAGACAGAATCGATTGTCTACGCAATCCAAAGTGTTCTATCCGGCGTTCGGAGCCCGACGCCCCCGCCGACGTTAAATGAAAATCTGACGCAAATCATTACAATCGTTTCAAGCATTGTCGCTGTTTGCAACGACAATCTTCCTCCTGCCTCCTCTAAACAAGGAAGCGACATTCTCCACGAACTCAGCGACCACGCCAACAAGTTGAGTGAGGTCCAGGCTTTGTCGGAAATTACGAAAGAATCACGGCAAATCATGGCAAAATCGAGCTTTGCTATTGCCAATGCTATGAAGAGCCTCACGAAGTTATGAATTTTTTCCCAGGTCCTCTTGGATTTACATCATCACATATTATATCCCCGCATATTGTCTTATTTTTTTGGCGAGTACGTTTGCCTAGTCGTCAGCTATAAATCGATTTTTTCCAGTCTCTTTGAGCAACATTCCATTATACCATGGATGGTATTGCGGGTCATGTCCACCTTACAATCTGCGCCGGAGTAGTTTATGTAGCTTAAATTAAGTTCCTCGTGTCGAGATATATAGGCATTGGGTCCATAATCATATTGTATGTAAGGGATCTATGGGAGTAAAGATAGCTGATACGAAATGCGAAATGCAATGCAAGGGTATGATAGATGAATATCGGAAGCTTATACTTATGAAGAGTCCAACAAAACTCGCCACATACCGAAAAGGATGTTGATAAGAAACCCCACTACGAGCCCCATTTGCATGCGCTTCCTAGAAGAGACGTCAGGCATAGTCCGAAAAGGAATACCTGTTCACTGACGAGAATATGACATTATTTGATGGCTCATATTCATGCCCGCTATCCCAGAAAACAGCAGGCTTGGATTTGCGCATAAAAAAGAAAGGGATGAGGGGAAAGAAAAAACCAAGTAGGATCCCTTGAAGGACGGCAAGATGCGAAGAAGACGATTGAGACAACGATGCTGTCCCGACGTTATCCATGGAGTCTATCCATTGTTCTTCTAAAGCGCGTGCGTGTTCGTCGTCTAATCGAGGTGCGAAATCAAAATCGGAGCTAAATTAGCTTGGAAAGATAACTTACATTCCTCTTCTGTTTCAAATTCAACATCAAGATAGTTGGAAGTGGACTGGCTGTGAAATTGTCGCCGAAAGTTCGCGATATCTGCTTCTGAGAACCCTATTGAGGACAGTCGATCGAAACCTCGTGCTGGCTGTAATTGTGCGGTCTGTTGAAGATATAATCTCTCATTAATTTTATGCCATATCATATGGCAGACAAATGCTTACCTGTGTTCTACCCTCTTCTGTCTCTCCAGCAGCTAATTTTGGACCTACGGAACAATGCAGCCAGGTAGTGCCAGGCGGTATTTGGGAAGATTGGTAGCTAGCAGAGTCATCCTGAACAGCTTTTTTCTGTCTTTCTTCCAAAGACGCGAGCCAAGTATACAGTAGAGTTCCTTCAGTTAACAGTCGTCCAGAGTGTATAAGTCGAAGGCGTCGATCATTGAGCTGAGGTCGCTTGTCACGTATCTACATAGCTCATGAGGCAAATGATTGAAAAAAGTGAGGAGTGTCAGGGTCAGCGGACCTTTTGCTTAACGTCACGAACGGCGTCATGTTGGTTTACAACGACGGTAAGATCAGGTATTCCCTCTGTAAAACGTATGACAAGATCCCGAGCTTGTTCTAGTTGTTGCTGCTGTACACTAGTAGGTTCACCTGCTGGCGGCAGGTCGACAGCTTTCTGTTTTCCTTTAGCCTTTTCACTGAGCATGTACAAAGGACCTTCCGGGACAGTGACTGGTAAGTTGGAGGTCGTCGGCGACTCGTCGCTGGGGTAAGCTGACTTGTGAGATGGCACGTGACAATAATTGAACTTTGTACATGATGGCAATTCATTTCTTACTACATAGCCCTTCGTAAGCTACCACGCAACAGTTTACTATATCGACTTGTATTGGAAGTACGATGTACATATTGGAGCATCTTAACTACCATAGTTCGCCGCGATTCCCATTTCCTACCATATTGCAACCTAACGAACGCCTTTTCTCCATGCAGACAATCATCGGGTGTTAGGAAAAAAAGTCGGTCAAATCGGGGTAGGTATAGTCGGGTCAGATGTGGAAGCAGATGATGTGAATGCCGAGGTAGTGGACGCCGGTTCGAGTTTTTTCGCCTTTGGTTTATACTTTCCGAAACTATTGTGATGCTCTTGCGGCGGAACTACTTCCAAAGGTAAACTTTGAACGGGTTGCCCGGGAGGACCAAACGAAACACCGAGATCCTTCACTTCTCCACTCTCATCCAAAATCAGACCATGAACAAAAACCTGTAACTGGCTGGTTTTCGCGCCATTACGATACGCCTGGGGCGGAAAGGTTAAAAAGTTCTGCGAAGAAATCAACTAAAAACTTACGGCAGAAAGAACACTTTCATTCCGAATATTTTGCACCGTTGCTTTCACATTTTCTTCCACAAGTGCCCTATGGGCGTCTGGAAAAGGTTTCATATTTATTTATGAGTATGAAGACGAAGAATCAATCAGCTCTACCACTGTCGGCCTCCGCCGCTCCTGTTTTGTCGAACATCCTTCTTGAATAGATAAGCTTCTTAATTTCGGATCTGTTTATAATTGGTTATGAAAGAGATAGACCATGCACTGATGTCGATTCGATACCTTCTGGACCTTGAAAATAGGTCGTTAACAGGTTGGAGCCATGTTCGTGTGATACTGTCCATTGATCGCGATGACATAGCCGCATGTACACCTCCGCACCCGTAGTGTCCGACAACAACGATGTGCTGGATGCGCAAGCTATTGACCGCATATTCCACAGCAGCATAGCTAGACCGAGAGGTCAGACCAGTGAAGGGACAAAGCAATGGGAATAGTTTACTGACGAGCTAGGGTCCTTGCGCGAAAATTGATTCGCAATGTTAGTGTGCGATAACGTGCTACCAGGTCGCGCTCGAAATATGGCATCGTGGCTGAACCTAGCAAATATATCCCTTTTCACACAGATCGTCATGGCTACTTTGCGGAGTTTGACCGTACCTATTGTCTGAGCATCCAATGAACATAACGCCAGGCACTATAATGGAGACACTTGAGCGAGAAATTAGGTTAAGAAAGTAAAAGAGAAAGACGTACAGTTCTCCGTCTCCGTAGTTAAGTTAAACCTCTGTTGTCGAAATCTCTGATTTCCCTCTAGCACCCTCCCCAAATCGAACGTGCTTTTTTCCACTAACCCAGTAGTTCGAGGATTACTTGCAGATGCAGAGATAGTTGTGGAAGTTGCAGCCACAGACCTCAGCACTCTGTAGTCGACAGGATGGGCAACGGTGGGCAAGGCCAAGAAAATACAGCAGAAAAGGTAGCGGTAAAGCATTACGACGGACATAGCACAGCTATGCAAGGTTCGTTAGCACCAGGCCGATGTAGGCGAGCCAGCGCCTGATGTGCTAGGAGAGAGCGGTGTTTGCAGGACTCTGAAGTCCCACTGGCATATTTATACGAGTGACGGATCAATCCAGTGGCGATGCTCATCACGATGTACCTTGCCCCTGCTCCAACATGATCGCAAGCGACAATGAAACCCTCAAGCTGATCAGAATATGCACGATTTTCCAGTCTATCTCTTCATCTCAAAATGATCAATTTGCCGATCTACCCAACGACGTAACGTGTCCATATAAGTCTCATTGCAGTATTCACAGGTTACTGTAAGACGTGAAAATATAGTACAAGTGCCCTCGAGGTTTTGGACTTCCTATGAATTGTAATGCGACAATCATACCGCGTAACAAAGGCCCAAATGATTCGGAGAAAGCTAATTTATAAACCCTGATGATACTCTTGGTGTATCTTGTCATGAACAAAGCGCAATCAGGCGTCAGGAATAGCAAAGAGCCGAATAGTGCGTTGGCTGGAAATAAACCAATTACTGACAATCTGTAGGAAGGATAGTATATATCTGACTTACCTATACTACATGAGGCAACCGCTAAACAACGCCTGAATGTCTTCCGCCAGCTTAGTATGATCGGGATTCACCACGTCCAAAGTTTTTGGGCTCTGAAGGAACCCCGAGCCGAAAGATCGCGCCGCCTCATCGCTTTGGTTGTGCAACAACGAATCGAGAGTCTCCCAGAATTCCGTGGAGTCAAAATTCAGGAGCTCGTTACCGAACAAACTGACATCAGCGTCCGTGGTCGGATTCAAGTTGTCAAAGTGAGCGATATTGTCCGTAAGCCGACTTAGGGTGTTTACTACGGAAGCCTGAGGATCGTCCTCAAACGTTGTGTGATTATCAGAGAACGTAAACAGTGGTGGAATATCACTTCCATCGATGTAATCGCCATCGCTCAATGCTGAAGGATCAGCTGCAGAATCCTGTGAAAGCTCAGAATCAGCAGGGTAGGGTTCGGGGTCAGAATTTGCGGCCGGCAGCTCCATGTCGTCAGATAACGCATCGGATTCTTCATCGAAAGGGGTGGATATAGGGCTGGTAGGAGGGAGAGGGGAAGAAGGAGGAAGGCCTTCCCAGTGTTGTTTCTTTGGAAATTCGATCTCGCTGTCTTCTGCCAAAGATGTATCATCCGCAACGTGCAACCGCGATTCAGCGGGTATAGCACACTCGCTGCTAGCAGCTGAAAGTGGACAAGAGGGTGTACCCAGGTCTTCGAACGCTATACTAAGTTCCTGATTCAAGGCTTCCTCGGAATCCTCCTCAATCGTGCCCGCAGGAATATTATTTGTATCCTCGAGTGCGACCCTTGTTGGACGTAAACTATTGCCACCCATTGAGCTCACAATCGATCCCTTGCATTGATCACGCTCTAGGGGGCTCCGGGTCGAACCAGGAAGATTTGACCCTTGCTCAGGCAGAAGGGGAGTGAAGAGAGAGCCGCTTACTCCAGGGGTAAACAGATCCGTGCGCCGCGCTCGTGGCGGGGTGCATGGAGGAAGCGGATTACATCTATCAGAAAACTGAGGAGACGACGGCTGTGGAGGATCGGATGACCTGAACGCAGCTACCCGGTCTTCTATTGCCGAAGTAATTGCAAAGACTGGCCAGTCGCTGGCCACTGTGACAGGTGGTGGACGCTTAATGGCCTGCGTCGTATTATGTGTTGGCTTCTGCCTGACGTTTCTACTCGCTCGCTGAAAAGGGCTGGGACTTCTCACTTGGCGTTTCCTTTGCTCCTTTTCTGTTCCCTTTCTGCCTTTCTTCCTGGCCTCTTTCTCCTGCCTCTTCCTTGCTTCTGCGAGCTCCAGAGCCCTCTGAGCTTCCTCGGATAATCGAGGTTGAGTGGATGTTTCGGTCCGTGCCCAGGCAGGTACTACATATTTTCTGCGAATTTGCGGCTGTGTTGAAGCAGACCGGACAGGAGAAGAGGCTGTGGCTCGGGGAGGTTCGGGAGAATCAAGTATGGTGATGATTTGCTCGCGAGAATTCCCCCTCCCATGATGAGTTTTGACATTTTCATTGATAGATCTTGGTGGAGAGGTCCAAAACACCATACCGGTGCGGTAATAAGAATTCGTGCCCTTTCTGTGCGCTTGAGAGTCGTCTGAAACTAACCTGGGATAGTGCCGATGCGCAGAGGAACTTGATCTTCTAGAAGGAGACGAATAGATGGAACGGTATGTATTTCGCCGGTCCGCCAATTTACTCTTGCCTGTCTCACGCTCATCCATAAAGTCGCTGAGGGTACGTTTCCTTCTGCTCCCACTTTCGTTCGTCATCGGAGTAGTCGGTGTAGGGGCAACAGACACAGTGTTTACGCTGCCATTAGAACGGATACTGAGACTCCTTTTCGGAGTTGATACGTTGGCGGCCGGCTGACTAGACGATTCCGAGTTGAGGATCTTGGTATCCTTATCGTTACGCCTCTGAAACGCCATCGGGTTGACATTCTCCTTGTCTAGCAAAATAATTTCATGATCAGGTGAGCGGCCCCGACGGTGGGTGCTGGAGGAATGTTTGGGGTCATAGGAATCTAATACGGGTTGTGGCCGTTGAGAAACTGCAGAAAGGAGGTGTCGTAAAGCATCTGCAAGTGCAGGGTTCTGTGGTCTTTCCCCCAACGATCTGGCCAAGGAGCTTGAGTCAATCGCGTTCAATACCGTCAAAAGAGCAGCATTCTTTGCGTCGAGATCACCAGATGAACAAAGAGCGGATATGGAGGCCAGGACACCAAGAGAAGCTTCCTGATCTTCTGCTGATTGGGTAGGTGCAATGGCTTCATCAGTAGAATCCTGTAACGGTGGCTGTCCACCTATTTGCGACCGGTGAGTATTGGAAAATGCGCTCTTGAAATGACTATATGGTCCCCCACAGACTTCGTTAGGCGGCATGGAACGCTCATCCGACCTCGCGGCCAACGGAACGGTTGATTCAAGTTTGGTTTGAGACTTTCCTGTCGAATTCTTACACTCCGAGCTAGAAGCGGCAGCATTTGCTGGCCTGCCTTTCTTTTTGGTAGGTCCTACATATATGTCCCCCGAAAGCATGAGCCTATCCGCCTCACTATTCATAGGGTTCAACGGCGACGGCTTGACAGGCTTTTTGAGCTTGGCTTTGACGCGTCTTTCTTGGGAACGCTTCTGGATAGATGCAATTGTGGCAAGAGTAGTGACATCAGCACCATAAGGGGTCTGAGCGAGATACGAAGGCGACGGCGTCAGTGTGGAGAACGAAGCCCCAGAGGAGTTTGACATCGAACGATCGGAGAAAGAAAAACTAGCAGCAAAATTAATATCATTGTCGATTTGGGATGCAATGCTTAGGTTTATATTCTTACGTGTCGACCTGAGAATTTGACGTCGTTTCGGAGGGCTGACCACACGACGGAAGAGTTCCATGCATCGGAAATTTTTGCAAAGTTACCATCTATAAATCGGGAAAAATTGTGAGGCTTTTAAGAAACAGTTACATGGGACAGACCTCTTGGAGAGCAAATATAACTTGCAGGGCTTCCTGACCAGTATTTAGCTTGATCAAAGTCCCTGTAACAACTGTATTGTCCTTGTTGTTCGCTAACAATGCTAAAGACATAACACCAAGTCCGACGGCGACGCCACGAGGATGTTCGTAGGAGTCGTTGGATATTTGTGAGCCGGAAGGCTGATTCGAAATGTTAACTGGAGCAGGCGCGGAGTTTGACTCGAGGGGGTCGAGAAAATAAACAGAGAAGTCACGTCTGGAGTCTTGAACTAGTTCTGGGCTTGAGCGACAGATAATATCCAAGCATGTCTTTAGGGAAACTGTTCCAAATTCAGGTCGGGTCGCGGGATCTGTAGCACGGCTACGATCGTTGTTCTGTAACGACTGAAGAGGAGTTACTTGAACATGTGAGACTGAGCGAGCCAAAATGTACTGCGGAGAGCTGTTGATTGTGTAGAGAATCCGGAGGAGTAAAGTCCTGGACTCCATACTAAGTACTAAGTGTTGGTGATAGGCTATAACTGCTTACTAATCAGCAGCAAAACGCGTCCATGTCACGATGTGACTACACGCGTCCTGTCAGCTTTCCCACGTACTTTTTCTTTTTCTTTTTCTTTTTTTTTTGATCCTGACAATGATGTTTGGATCATCGACAATTGTCGAGTCTTCTGCGTCTATCCTCGGCAAACGCACACGCAACGACGATCTCATTCTACAGTTAACCTCGGACTCGGAGCCTGATGTAACAACACAAGCAAAGACCTCTCATCTACCTATCATTATCAATGGAGTGCTGACCATGGACACAAAAAAACGGTACAAATGCAGTTATTCCAGCTGCGAAAAATCCTATTCGAAACCGTCACGCCTCGCAGAACACGAACGGTCTCATACAGGAGAGGTGAATTTCTCTGAAGAATTTTTCAAGTACAGCTTGAAAACATCAGTACATCTAGCGACCTTTTATTTGCGAGACATGTAGCAGATCATATCTGCGAGAGACCCATCTCCAAGCCCATTCGCGTAGCCATCTCCCCGAATCCTCTCGCCCATTGCTTTGTCCGAAGGAGGATTGTGGCAAGCGGTTTTGGACCAATCAACATTTGCGTGTCCATACAGATTGGCATAACGGCATTAAACCATTCCATGCAAGTGATTGTCCGTTCATTTGGCCTCAGTCCAACTAATTTTCCCCATAGTGTCCCGCGTCTGATTGTGATGAAGCATTTGCTAAACACAGTCAACTACGCTCCCATGTCTCTTCCGTTCATTACCCACCCGGAACAAAACCATATCAATGTGACCACGAAGGGTGCACAAGCTCCTTCAATACCAACCAGCATCTAAGGACTCACATGAAGGTGCATGATGGTAATGAAACTTTTGTCAGTGCTCCGTTCGCTGCTTAATACTTTCCAGAACGACGTTATACATGCGTGCGCGCTGCATGTCTCCCAAAGCCAAAGGCTTCGCCTACCTATTACGCTACCTGGACTGCCCTTCAACACCACATTCGCCTTGCTCATCCACCCGTGTGCACTCATCCGTCTTGTAATGGGCGTGCCTTCTCCTCTCAAAAAGGCCTTCGTGCCCACCAAAAGTTGCATGAGCAACGAGACCTGGAAGCTGAGATGGGCGCTCCTATGGACTCCGATGCAGACAACCTATCCACAGACACCTCACAAATACCATATAAGAGACGTAGAGGTGGAGAGATTGGTAGGGACTGGAAATGCGATGAAAATGATTGTCATAAGGATTTCAAATCGGTAACCTTATTTTCTCCGAGAGCTGGAACACTTCATACTAACAAAACGAACAGAAGAAGGCTTTATCAGTCCACAAAAATGTCGTTCATTTCGGACGTCGTGATCACGCCTGTCCTCATAAAAACTGCGGACAAGCATACGGGTATAAGCATCTTCTTCATCGCCACCTCGCCAAAGATCACAGTACGGTATCGACTGATGACGAGCCAACACACGATGGCCACAAGTCTAGTCTCTTAAATATCTCGTCCTGGCTCGGACCTGACTCGGGCGCGAAACCTAGCACCTCTCTTTCCATAGATGCCATCACAGGACAAACTTATGTCAAACGTATGCGCGAGAACATTTCAATCGCGGTGGCCTTGTCATGTCCCTATCCGCACGTGGATAAAATCATGCTTGTGGCCCCACATGATCAGGATAACCCATTTGCAGACGGTGCTTCAACTTGTGATTATGCTTTCAGCCGAGCATATGATTTAAGACGCCATCTGAAAGCAGCGCATGGCTTAAATACAGTCAAAGATGGTGTTGATCAATGGGTTAAGCGAACCAAAGCGGAAAAACGGAGACAACATACAAGCAATCTCAGCAAATAGATAACATACTTTAGAATTGAGCTCACTTGACTATCACATTAATGGCGTCTATGAGGCACGCTACTTTGAATTTGTTGTCATGCATGACCTGCCAAGCACCAAATTATCCAGTAAACTAGAGCCTTTGTCACAAGCACTAGCTCGATGACGGACTGGCCATGATAAATGGTCATGCCACCCTGGGACACATGGATCCAGCCGTCGAACGTTCATGCCTTCGCTCAACGCTTCTGATTCTTATGAGTATAAAACGGCGGCCGCCTCCTGAAAGAGATTTGCTTTGTTCAAATCCTTTGTACTCCCCCTATGCGCTGGTCTTTCTTCTCTGCGCTCGCACTCAGGCTCTCTGTCATACCTGTTGGCAGCCATGACCAGACAAACACCGCAGACACCTATTTTGCTGCTGAGTCGCCCATTGCCAAGTCTGGTCTACTCGCCAACATAGGGCCGTCAGGTGCCAAATCTCAGGCCGCCAAACCTGGCGTCGTAATCGCATCTCCTTCGCACTCCAACCCAGACTACCTGTTCACTTGGACACGCGATGCCGCGCTCGTCTTCCAAACTATCATCGACCAGTATGTCACCAGATGGAAGTAAACTCTCATGGCAGACGACTGACCTATTCTCTGAGGTATACTCTCGGATCAGACAACAGCCTACGACCCCAAATAGATAACTATGTTGCTGCGCAGAAGATCATCCAACAAATACCCAACCCGTCCGGGACCGTAAGCTCGGGTGGTCTTGGGGAACCTAAATATAAGATAGACGAGACTGCTTTCACTGGCGCCTGGGGGTGAGATTGCCCCACATGTGGACAATCAATGACTTATCATTACCCCTTTCCTTAGACGTCCCCAAAGAGGTATAGTAGCAGCACTTGTTTACCATAGATGCCATTTGACGAAAGCATCTATAAGACGGGCCTGCCTTGCGTGCAACCGCTTTGATCACTTGGGCTAACTTCTTGCTTGGTCAGAATAATGCTTCCTACGTTACCGGGAACTTGTGGCCGTTGATCAAGCTCGATCTTGACTATGTTGCCGCAAACTGGAACAAAACAGGGTATGTAAAAATCTGTTATGCTCGATGATCCTTTCATTAACCTCGTTTCGTGAAAGATTTGACTTGTGGGAAGAAGTCAACTCTTCATCTTTCTTCACGACCGCAGTGCAACACCGTGCACTTCGCCAGGGTTTGGCGCTCGCAATCTCTATTGGCCAGACAAGTGCCGTATCCAGTTATGCTACCCAGGCAGACAATGCGCTTTGCTTCCTTCAGGTGACCTATATTGATTTTTTCGGATATCAGTTTCCCAGCTCACGCAATAACTCAGTCCTATTGGAACTCGGCGGGCTATATAACCGCCAATACGGGAGGTGGTCGCTCAGGAAAGGACGCCAACACCGTTTTAGCCAGCATTCACACCTTCGATGCGTCTGCGGGCTGCGATGTGGTCACCTTCCAGCCATGCTCGGATCGTGCTCTATCTAATCTTTTGACTTACGTTAATGCTTTCCGTTTTTACCCCCTCAACAATGGCGTCATCACCAATCAAGGACTTGCCACTGGGCGTTATCCTGAGGATGTCTACTTTGGTGGTAATGTGGGTGACCATCTATTCGGCGTCATATAAGGTCCAACCTCTGCATGTATAGCCCTGGTATCTAACAACTCTAGCGGTAGCAGAACAGCTGTACGATGCGCTCATTGTCTGGAAACAGCAGGGTTTTGTTACTGTTACTGTTCTCTCTCGGTCCTTCTTTCAAACACTGGTCCCGGGCACCGCTGTTGGCACTTACGCTTCTTCATCAGCTGTATTCGCCAGCCTCATAACAGCGGCAAAAGAGTACGCTGACAGTTTCATTACTGTCGTTGCAAATTACACGCCGTCTGACGGTGGATTGGCGGAGCAATATAGCAAGAATAACGGGACTCCGACCAGCGCAGTAGACCTGACATGGAGCTATGCTGCGCTGCTGACCGCGGCGGACGCCCGAAATGGTATAGTTCCAAAGAGCTGGGGTGCGAAGGGGTTGGTCGTTCCCACTGCATGTCAGCGAGGCGGCGATGGTGGCAGTACGATTGTTGTTTCGTTCAATGTGCAAGCCACCACTGTGTTTGGAGGTAGGAAGCGCTTTCGAATATAAATAAATCTTATCGTTGCTAATTGAACTCCGAAGAAAACATCTACATCACGGGTTCCGTCGATGCGCTGGCCAATTGGTCACCCGATAATGCTCTTATACTCTCCGCTGACTCTTATCCTATTTGGAAAAGTAAGTGATCTAGATAAAGCCCCTTGCATGCATGACTGAGACGCCTCGTCTCCAGTCACTGTCAACCTCCCGGCGAGTACCTCGATTGAGTATAAATACATTCGTAAATTCAACGGCGCAATAATTTGGGAGTCTGACCCCAATAGGCAACTTACAACCCCCTCGTCTGGCTCGCCAACCCGGAATGATGTGTGGAGATAATTAGAAATCTCTTTTTATTACACAGAAAGAAATCAAAGTTGATATCATTTCCAAAAGGGCTATATTCCATGTATAAGTCGATGTTTATCATCAGAGTCTTGAAATGATGAGAGCATGCAAGCATGCAACACTTCAGACAGGAGAAAGTATATTCTTTGTGCCGCTTTAGTAGTAGATGATCAAATTTGGGGCTCCAAAACTGCGTCTCCGTATTGATTCTTGAAAAATATGACGTCGCCCTCATCTTCGACGAATGTGCACTGTGTAAAAGATCGCCAAAGAGCATACAATACGGGCTAGATTAATTTGCTAATGTCAGTTTGAGAGGATCACATATAAAAACGGACAAACAGTAGAGTCATAATTATAATATTCGCCAAGTACTGGCTTAATGGCTTTTGTCACCTCGGGAAGATTGTCTAATAATACGTGAGGAGCTTCGCGTGCTGGATGTCAATACCATGTACATACAAAATGGAATCGTCACAAAAAAGTGATGAGCTACGTGGTCGCTGCTGATCTGTAGCAGACGAAATATTTAGGAGACAAGACATAATGTTGAGGACAGATCTGATACTAACATTATGGAAGAAAAAACGACCAACCCAGCCGAACACGGGTCGGTCCACCGTTGACAAGGCTCCCCTAGCAAATGTCCATTGATCCTATTGATGTATTTCTCAGGCGGAGTTTCCTATACTCAAAACTCGAGTTATAACTAACCTTGCGATAGTAAGGGACCGTCGGGTCACTATGTTGTAAATAGGTAAATGTAACAATCCTATGAGGAGACACCAAAGCGGGGATGAGGCCAGCGAAATTTAAGAAATTATCGCGGTCACCAGTTATGAGCAACCTACAAAGGTTTGAACATTGATCATGTAAGCCATAATTTTAGGATGAAATATAGGAGTGATGACGCACCAGCCATGGAAGAAGGTAATAGCGCCAGAAAGATGCCCAGCCCATTACGTACGTATATCTTGCCAAGGCGATAATCATAATGCACATTGCAATGTTAGAGAGAATAACAGATTGGCCTGAAATATGAAAAGGTAGTTAATCTTGTGTTCAGAGTAGCTTTACTGATTAACTTGCGATGCTCAGGTTTGAACAACATTGATGAAGGTCTGTAATGCTATTGCCAAACAATTCAGAACGAAATATGCGGTGTCCGTAGAGATCTTACTCACACTAGTTCCGGGTGGATATCTTCGGTTGCCTTTACGGTTGTGTCTGTTACCAACTAATTAAGACCCTGAATTCAGAGATGTCTACAATGCATCGCCTACAACAGGTACAGTTGAAAGCCACTAGCAGACATTTTATGAATGGGAATGATGCATGGGAGTCAGTGAGTTTGTGCTCACAAAAATTGTCTCACAAAGAGCTTGAAAAGGGTGTACGCAGGGGTCTCTTCTAGAATTTCGGCGTAGTCCATTCTCACAGCAACCTTTTCATTAGGCAGTTTGAACTCTTTTCGAGTAGGCGGGATGTACGTTTCGTCACGTTCGATGTTATTGGTTGATTTCTAAAGGGGCCGGTCAGTTAATATGCTCGATAGGTAACAAGTTTCGAGTGTTAACTTTCATGATGAGTACGGTGTGTCGTGCGCCAGGCATAGTATGGTGTCAAAACGAAAGTATGCAGCGCAATACCAATGACCGCGTTTACCCATCGATATGGAGATAGAGCGTCGTGGCCAGCCTATTGGATTGGATCACTTCTGTTCCACCAGGTAAGAAAATTGGGTGCGAACCTCATGTCCTTAATAGAATAGGCGTGAGCAGAGTGTGAGCATCCAACTTCGCTGTTCTTGTTCTGGAATGATATCATACCCAAGCACCAGATTCCAGCGAAAGCTACGCCTTGCCAGCCCCAATATAGCGTCCATAGTAACGTACGTAATAACCATCGAATTGTTGGTGCATTTTCACTTGCGATCACGAAAACCAAGAGGTCGATTCGCGTTGCAAAGTGATAAAAACCATAGGTAAATGCTAGATGTCTGAAAACGTAGAAGATACTCTTGAAAGTTGATCTCTCAAAAAGGTGGCGAGGCACCGCATCTCGCACATCCTTGAGCGATACGTCTGGAGGTTTGAAACTTCCTTTTTTCTTCCGTGCTTCAAACTCGGGGCCATCTTGAAAGACCTGATACCAAGCCATAGTTGAGCAAGATAAGGTGGACAAAGGGTATTGATGTGTGGCCCTGTGTCCAGCAGGGCTTTATATCTAGCTGAATTGGAAAGATCCAAAAATGAGTTTAAATCCATCAGGTTTATATAAAGCCGACATTGAAAGGGACAAGAGATTTTGTCCGGCGAGAGTTGAGAAGTTTAATTCCTTATGACTTGGTCATGAGAAGTGGGCAAAACAAACTTTGGAAGCCAGTGTCCACTTTGAGTGAGATTCTGTCACTCCCTCCTGCATTCGACCACAGCAATCGATGTAGCATAGCGCAGGCCGCACTTGAACGGCACCGATGCGGCTTGTCTGACAGTGAGAGGAACCTCCGAGTTGATCGACTCTGCATTCGCCGCCACGTGTAGGCCATGTGCTGACTACAATTTATCTGTCACTGTGGGTCGGTAATCGAACTCAAGAGCAAACTGTCCCGGATACCAGGTTTATTGAACTCTATTCTGTGAATCAGGCTTCAAGCATGGATTGAGTGGCTCGTCTTTCTTCTCATCGAAAGTTCACCTCGTGGGTTGATATTTGTGCTTCTTCTAACACCTCTACAGGAGAAACGTGAACCCATCCAACGAAGGAAGAACAATTCCTTCTACCCAAGATCGCGCCGATATAGTTTTGAAGTCGGAGGCGACCCGTATGGAAGGTATACGATGTCGTGCAGGTGTTGTTTAGAATTTGTAGCCTGCCTATGATATGATTTAGTAATAATTTTTGCTCACGACAATCAACCAAAGTACTGCAAGTGAGCTTGCTACTTGCGCAATTGGATATTTGATGTTGCCAGTAAGCCTCCTCGTCATTGTACACCAGCGCGTCCAGCCCTGCCCGGGCGCCGAACTTGTGCTTAACAAGACTGTCACACACGATCACGGGGTATTACATGTTTTTTTCGATCTAGTCATTGCTCTCGTGTTAAACCCGATCCCGAATCCGCAACCTCTTTCCGCTTTCTTTCATCCTCGTAACCCATTGAGAGTCGGCGAAAATTAAATTAGACATTCTGGCTCTTCCCCCATGTCCACGGTTGCGGTGGAGATATGTAGACGGAGCCTGCGTACACCGAGTCGTCACCTTCGGACGTATATGACACCCTGGAACCAAAGCTGCTTGCCCTCGTTCTATACAACATGTCGTGGCAAACAAAATTATTCAAGTAGCTTACCTCGCTCGCCCCTTACGAGTACTCGGCTACATAAATACGGATTTCACTCTAATGCCGGTATGTTCCGCTTCCATGTGCAGAACTTGGCATTATTGATTATTGATCGACTATTACAGCTTTACAGCACCTTCACACAGAAAGACCAGAGCCTGGAACAGGGTGCGTAACGTCAGATAATTATTCGCGTCTATGGTCAAATTCTTGCTTTTGCAGGATCAAAGTCACTTACAAAGACTCGAAAGGAAATATAATTAAAAATATCGAAGGGAAAGAGGGGGACGACCTTTTGATCCTCGCACACGAGCATGATATAGACTTAGAAGGTGTGCTATTCGGCGGCTCTTTCTCGTACCCGACGTGATCTCACACATCTTACATCGTACTTCAATTATTCGCCGCCTTGCATCTCAAATCACATTGGTGTATCCTTGATTTCACGCCAAATCAGGAGCATGCGAAAGATCTATCGCTTGTTCCACATGCCATGTAATTCTTACACCCGAATATTATGATATGCTTCCAGAACCCGAGGATGAAGAAAACGATATGCTTGACATGGCGTTTGGACTGACGGATACGAGTCGTTTGGGATGTCAAGTGAAACTCAATCGGGAGTTGGATGGAATTGTAGCAACCTTGCCGTCGGCTACGCGAAATATGTTTGTAGATGGTGCGTAATTGGGGAGAATCAAAATTAAATTATTACGCAGTTATCCAATGCGAATGCATTACACCTTACATTATTTCCAAGTGCAGTTGAGCTGTTTCGGTTTGTTTTAGCCTAGTCCAGCTACAGCAACGATAACGACAGGGGTAGACAGAGAGTTACTCGAGTGGCTGTAAGTATCTACATGCCTAATGGCTTACAACGTTCCAAAGTTACATCTCACTCCAGAAGCCCACCCAATAAACGATCTTTTTAGCTCTGCTGAGCACTGACCTGCTTCAGAAGTATAGCATTCGCTTTGATCTGAGCCTGGTTACGTTCGACCTCGTCCTGGACTCGCTCGATGGATTTGAAATATTTCACCGTCTTTACGCGAAGTTCTGAGAGAATATGGAGTCAGTTCTGAAATGGCCTTGAGGACTAAAACGGGGCATTGCGTACCAGATGTTGCATCCTCGTCCGCAACAATCAGAGCCCAGGGGTGTTGTTGCAATGCTGAGACAGTCCACTGTAGAAAGGTAGGGAGTGGACAAATCAGTATTACTGCATAAGGTTTTTGAAGTTTCACGCCACCCTACCAAGTGATTAACGCCTTCCTCTGTAAAACAAACGGATATTTCAATTCGTAGTGTGATGGTGACTTCATTTGTACGCACCGATCGCTTTACTCAAGGCGAGCGCCTTCCTGAGACCAGTCACGACGACGATGACCTCCCGGCTATCCATAACAGTTGCGACACCGACAGTGAGCGCCATTCTTGGGACAGCAGAGATGTTGTTGTTAAAGAAACGCGCATTCGCGAGAATGGTATCGTATGCAAGAGTCTTGATTCGCGTTCTCGATGCAAGGGAGGATCCGGGCTCCTAATATCAAACATGGTAGTAAGCAGTAGATCCCCAACATGTAGAATAGACAGGAAACTCAAGTAGCTCATATGAACGAACATTAAAAGCGATGTGTCCATCTTCACCAATCCCACCAAGGAAAAGTTCGATACCACCATACTGCTTGATCTTGGCTTCAAAGTTATTGCATTCCGCAACCAGATCTTGGGCGGTCCCATCAAGGATGTTGACCTGAGATGGAGGGATGTCCACTGTGCATACACAATTAGCTACGAAGGTCAATACAAAAGGGGGTAAAGAACTAACCATGTGAAAAGAACTCGCGGAACATGAACGTGTGGTACGACTCAGGATGTTCGCGTGGAATACCAACGTACTCGTCCATGTTGAAAGTTACGACATGTTTGAACCTACACTGGCAATGTTGGCAACAG
>JABCKL010000007.1:79134-143064 GCA_018851305.1 Calocybe cyanea
AAGATCGGAGCGGATGTTATCGGTTTCCGGATTTCCGGACCGCCGCCTCAACTCAAAAGCATTCATCGTGTAAAACAGCGACATTCGTTCGAAACGAGTCTGTAATTACAATGAGTCCTCCAACATCCTCCGGTATACCAAACGAGCCAGGCCTCTTAAGAACCTGTCCTGCATCAATCCACCAAGAGCTGTTGTTGGTGCGTAGAGCAAACAATCCGCAGTCTGTTTCCTCACTCCTGCCTTGGCTGGAGGTCTATAACTGTTGCGATGAAGATCTGGAATCCATCGATCATAGAACACTCCGTCGTAGTAAGGTAAGATCCTGTGCATGATACGATTCTGCATGTAAACTGCAAAAAAACCATTGAATTGAGATGAACAGAGTTTGGTGCGCGCTGCTTACCTTGGGCGTTATAATAGAGACTCCACGAACTAGTTGGTGATAACCCGTTGAGTGGATCTTGAATGCGAATAGTTTTTGACACGCCTGAGATAGAACAACGGGGATCAATGTACCAGCTAGCATGCCACACAAGCAGAGTCTGTCGGCTCGAGTGAATCTGAAGAACGTCAAGCGAGTGTAAAATAGAGGGTAAGAATGTATGCAAGGTAGCATAAAGTGCAGCATTGATGATTCGGATCGCAAGAGACTGTTCTCCGCCGTCAAGATAAGCCGTTGAGCTATTGAGATACAAGCTGTCTGCGAACGACCAGTTTCCCTTGAGACCACCACCTTGATAAGTCCATGCTGGGGCAGGGAGTGGCCCACGGTTAGCAATTATGAGATCTGCGCGTCTCGCATGGCCTAACCAGTACGTATTTTTTGCGCGAACACGAGTATCCAAATCAACAACAGGGTGAGTGTATGCGAGGTCTTTAGGGTCGGTAGCCGCGTGAAGAGTGGTTGAAAGCACATAACGAAGAACAGATGAATTTGTCGCGCGGAGGTCATTTTCATGAGGATATTTGACGTTGCGACCATGGTGATCGGCAGTCGCATTCAGATAACAGATGTGATGAAAAGTACAAAATTCAGGCCCGAGACAAGGCAAGGATATGTTTTGGTGCTTTTCAAGCGCGCCAAGCCAAAGATTATGAAGATGGTATGTGGTTTCAGGACCAATAAAAAGTATGTATTTAGCAACGAGAGCAGTACAGAGGTCTTGTACCGGGTCAAGTAGCGGAAGAATGTCGTCAAAGGGCGTGTCTTGGGTATCGGCGGCGTCGAGAACATTATCAATGATAGCATTTATCTGATTTTTGAGCAGATTTTTTGACTCTCTTGTGATAAGAATGAGGGCCAAGATTGCGACGGTGATGAGAAGCAAGATAAGTGAACGTCGTCGTCGTAGTTGCCTGAGTTGCATCAAAATATGATATTGTGGATATTGTGACACTCATAGTCGTGACTTTGTTCCTTTTTCTCCACTGTCATGGCTCTTCGCATACCGCTAATTGGACGACTGTCCATCCGGGAATATTTTGCGCTTTTCTTCGGATTCACTTTAATTGCAGTAGAGTCTCTCCTCCGCATTGTGGTTCTTCTTCTACCGACACCCGTCATCCGTTGGTTCTATCGAAGATCGCGGTCTCTCTTCCATTCGTTTTCTAAAACTCCTAGTCGACCTCGTACGGAAGCACGGAAATCTGAAGAGGCCAAATCAGCAGACAGAATCTTGAATGCGCGTGATTTCATGGACTTGTGTGCGATACACGGATACATTCCCGAAGAGCATGTCGTTCTTACGAAGGATGGATATTTGCTTTGTCTACATCGCTTGCCCTCTGGACCGGGTGAACAAAGGTCTAATCCTGGAACAAGTACTGGAAAGCCTGTTGTATACCTTCATCACGGTCTCCTCATGAACAGTGAGATTTGGGTGTGTCTAACACATGAGCAGCGAGTGCTGCCGTTTCGACTTGTTGAAGAAGGTTACGACGTCTGGTTTGGAAACAACAGGTAAGTTAATCTGGTTTGTTGTGCTTGATATTAGCATTAATTAGTTCAGAGGCAACAAATATTCCAAGAAATCTATTCATAGCGGACCCAACTCTACCAAGTTTTGGGATTTCAGGTAACGTGACGTCATTGAGTGATTTTTATTAGATCTCGGCTGAGAACTCGAGCCAGCATCGACGATTTTGCGTGGCACGATATACCTGATTCCATAGAATACATCCTACAAAGCACAAAAGCACCAAAATTGAGTTATATCGGCTTCAGCCAAGGCACTGCTCAGGCATTCGCTGCTCTCAGCATTCACCCTCAGCTAAACGAAAAAATAAACGTCTTTATAGCTCTCGCTCCTGCTCTCAGTCCCGCAGGTCTAGCTGCCAATATCGTCGATGGCCTCATGAAAACTTCGTACGTTTCCATCTTCATCCTCACTTTGTTTAGCTCACCTCAATTCAGTCCCACACTCATGTTCCTCTTCTTTGGCCGAAAGGCTATCCTTTCATCAGCTGCCATGTGGCAATCCATCATTTATCCTCCCATATTTGCAAAGGTCATCGACCTCTCCCTCATCTTTCTCTTCAACTGGCGCAGTCTCAACATTTCATACCACCAAAAGATTGCTGCTTATGCACACCTCTATTCATTCGCTTCCGTAAAGTCTGTCGTACATTGGTTCCAAATCATGCGCAATGGCGCATTCCAAATGTACGATGACGACCTGATCGCACCAGGTATACGCACCTCCATCAGTTCATACCGACCAGCACGTTTTCCCACTCGCAACATCGTCACTCCTATTGTCCTCATGTACGGCGACACCGACAGCCTCGTCGATATCGATCTTATGCTGACACAACTACCTCCCCACACTGTCGCTCATCGTTTGCATAGCTACGAACACCTCGACGTGCTTTGGGGAAAGGATGTCGATAAAGATGTTATACCTCACGTACTTGAGCATCTGCGACATTACCGGGAGGGTACAGAAGTCGTGTTTCCCACCGCCGTTACTCTCCTAAACGGAAAGTTTACCAAAGGCAAGGGATCGGTAGTGTCAGATTCGGACTATAATTCCAGTATATGACCCTTTTTTATTTAGTAAGACTTGTACTGTACACTAGTGATCTTACCAATACTATAATCCCATTACTCTGATGGATCTGCTGCCGAGATGACGAATCCCGCGGCTGGCTCTGTACTTTGTACAAGTACAGTATACATAGACAACACCTGACCCCTACTCTTATAGCTGTGGTAGGATGCTGTACGGTACAGCTTTGGGCTTCGCAATCTTCTAGTTCTAGTCCAAAATGACCAAAACTCAAGAGGAGAGCTTGTTACTCTCACTCAGTACCGAAGTTCTACTCCTTATTCTTAATTTTTTGCCAGAGAACACACTTCTCGTCACTTCTAAAGTCTCCCAGCGCTTGTATCATCTCGCGCTTCCCATTTATCTCTCTCGCTTTGGTATAACTAATCCCGACCCAACCTCCCTAACTCTTCATAGTCGTAACATTGCTGCCCTCCCTGGGCTCTGTATTTCCTCGATCACCCAACTTGGTTCACTGTCATGTACATTCGATGGCCCCAGCGGAAGTCGTTTCACAAGAAGCATGGAAAGCTTCTTAACCTTCGTTCATGGACTTTCCAAAGTCAACTCAGTCAAGCTCGACCTGCGGACTGTCGATGCTCGATGGGTCGACGACTTTATTACCGCCAATGCGACGAGGTGGATTCCTATTTTCCGGCGCCTGCTCGACATTATCCTCGAACAAGGTTGTTCTTCGTTGACCATCATAAACGGGTATTTGACCACGTACCCGGAGGGTAGCGCTGCACTTCACCACAAGCTGGGTGGACATGGCTCGACAGACATGAGAAGGTCTAGATGTCGTCAGGTGCCTGTGTCTGCCACTCGATTTTTCCTGGGGAAGCATATGCTTCCCATTAGTCGTCAAGATCGTCATGTCGAGCGTGAGCCCCCCTCCTATGACCTGACAACGCTGGATATCCGCTCAGATATTATGCTCTCGCCCCATCTCTACGACTGGACGCTGGATGTACTGAACGCATGCAATATCACCAGTCTTTCCTTCCGTCACCTCTCCGGTTTATCTTCTCAAGCCTGGGCTCAAATACTCTCTTCAATTGCCGTCCCAACTTTGAAGAAACTTGTGTTGGAAACGAATAATATCAACTTTCCCGACCTCGTTGACTTTTTACTACGACATCCTTCTATCATCGCTTTGAATCTTCACCCCTACTTCACATGTTTGAATAAACAAAAGCACCGGACGAAAGAGCGTATTTTACCCCAATTAGCCTCGCTGGGTGGCAGTCCAAACAATATCGCAACCTTCCTGGACCACTCTCTCCATTCCACACCTCAACTACACCTACATTCCATCATGCTCACTCTTCCAGTGCACCAACGCGTCCTTCTCCCTTCCGATGTTGAAAGTTTTAGTCAGCGCATCGGTCATTTAACCCAACATGTCAAACCAACCTTACTCTCACTCCAATTCTCAATACCTCATAATGAGAAGTTGTCGGCAGCAGCAGCAGCAGCCCTACGCGACGCGCCCGCGGAAACACATCTAGTCACCGCGTTTCGCACTATCGAAACTCTCGTGCTCAGCTCGGATAGACTCTTTGCGTTTACGCGATGGGTTGTTCCCGTACTTCCCGAGTGGCTCGTCAATTTCGTCTCCCTAAAGCGTGTCGAATTTGCAAATGATTGTTTTCCTGAGGATGTCGACGACTGTGCAAATTTTGTTGCGCTGATTAGGAAGTCGTGCCCCAAACTGAGCACGATTTGCTTTGGCGATAACATGCAGCACTTCTAACCCTCTCTTGTGACTGAGCCGCAACAATTTTCCTCAGTCGTTGATGGAAATGTGACTTTGATCTTCTATGTGGATGAGCCATTACATTCCGGGAATCCGGGATATTCTACTTAATTTCTTCCCGGGAGCTCTCCATATTGTTATGTGTACAGAGGTGAACTAGTATGATGAGGGTAACACAATATATACTCTTCCTCTCCGTTTTTGCTCTCGATAGTCACTCAGCAGCGAAGGTTCGTTTATTATGATAATGTCGTCGTTACAGGTCTACCCAGGATTCAAGCTATTGTATTGATGTCCCCCTCAATGCTTGTCATGACTCGTATCTAGAACATCTGGCCTTCCCCCGTCTAGATTCTAAAAAGCTCATCTACCGCTCGCTCAATAGCATTCAGAGGCAAAAGCAAGAATGAATATCAACTAGTTCACCGATTTCCTCGGCAGGTCAACTCCCAACTTGAGAAATCTAATTTCTTGTAGTCTTTTGTCTTCGTTTCTTCTGCGAGCGGACCTTGTCTATATCTTTGGTCGCGTCCAGCTGCTGTGTCTCTACGCTTTTGTGTTCCCTCTTCTCTTTTCTCTTCTTTCTTCTCTCCTCCCTTACGCCCACTTTGTCCATCTCGTCTCCTTCGAGCTTCTGCTTGTCTTTTGACCTTTTCTTTTTCTGTTTGATTCGATCGTTTTCCTCATCGACAGGATGCAGCATATCATTTGCAGCATCTTCTGAAGCGGCTTCTGGACCCGATGACAGATTCATACTCGCTGCGAATGAGGTCGGTGACACAAACGAAAGCATTGTGGAACCAATGCTTAGGCGATGTGTTTCGATGCTCTCAGTATTCTGGGTTTTCTGGACTCGATAGGACCCTATTCCACCTCGCAGGGTATCATCAAATGAGACCTCTTCCAAATGCTTGTCAGAAGCAGCAAGAGATGGTAATGTACTGGAGTTGAGTATTGGCTTGTTCCGGAGCTTTTCTTTAAAATAATCTGCTACACTCTTGACAGACGTAGTGAGTTTGTCGAGTGAGATGTCGGTCTCATCATTAACAGGCGTGAGTACTCCTGGCGAGGATTCGAAATTTGACAGAGTGTCTGGAGACGAAGTGGTTGAGAATCCCAGAATCTCAGCTATGGATGTTGAGGATTTCGATGCGATGGCTTTTGATGCAATAAATCTGGCTCGGTGCCTTAAGAAGTAAAAGTTAGCATACACGCAGTGCGTAGGAATCGATGAGACACTCACGCCCTAGCTCGTGGTATGAATGTTCGGGAAGGGCCTGGAGACGAACCACGAACTTTTCCGTCCTCGACAACGCTACTTGAAGCTTCCTCAGCATCCCTGCTCTTCTTCTGTTTCTTGTGAGTCTTCTCTCCGGATTCTGACCGTTTTCCCCGTTTCCTTTTTTTCTCCCGGCTGACTTCGCTCTCGCTTGCGGTGTCGCGTTCGGACTCTCCTTTTTTTGCCTTCGCAGTAGCAACTTCTAGATTAGGAGCAACTTCCTGCTGAGAGGCCTTATTGAGTCTCTCCAGGACATTCTCAAATTCTCTGTTTTGTTTCCACGAACCATCCTTTTGATGTGCGGCGCCGATGCCTAACATATCGAGCTTCCGGGAAACATTGATGTGAGACGTACGGCCCTCGCCGTCTACCCCAAGCCCTTTAGAGGAGTCCCATCCGAATTTTGAAAGGTAGCTCAAACCAAACTTGGCAGCGTCTACGCATCAGTTATGAGAACGTAAGTGCGATGAACGGATATTCTGCATATGCACAAACCATCTGCCCAAGCCAAGTTTCGAGGGTCGGCAGCTATACGCTGCTTTACTTTCCTGCCTGCAAGTCCCATCCGACTTGTCAGGGATGGCCGAGTCTGAAGGCAAAAATTGATCCGTATACGACTTGTTTGATCGTGCTTACTCGTATTATCATTATATCCTTGCCATACCAATTCGAGTAGCCTACTTACTGAGGTATGTACAAGATCGTGGTATGTTAGATACGCGTAAAGTCTCGAGGACATACAGTACAGGTCATGATAAAGGAATATGTACGTGAATGGAGTGAAAAGATGGAAATGTACTAGTGTGTGATTAGCGTACTTATCAGCGGTCAGTACACCAGATCTCCAGTTTCCCCTCGGGCTTGCCTTTCGAGCTCGTACGAGCTGTTTCGACGGCGAGTTCATAGTCAGACTCGTCTCTGAGTGTGACCATACCACCATCTTCATCTTTGAACTTGAAGCCGAGTCCCCCTAGGGTCTTATCGAATTTGGTCGTCACCCTCTCCATGAACTCTTCAAAAGGCATGTCGGGAGTTAGCGCCATTCCTCGAACGTCATCCTGATAGTGGAGCTGATTGTGACGACGACGTCAGCATTCTCGGTGTCGTATCATCTAATGAGACCGACTCACTTTGACGCGAATTTTGACCAATTCGAATGGCTGCTCTTCATAGTCCCCGCTCGCGTATCCCTCTTCTTCCTCTTCGTATGTGCTCTGTACGAGACGACCGGTAGTGCGTCTTGTACCTTTCCTACGCAGTGTACCACCTCCATACGAACTGGGGGCATAATTACTGGTAGGGGCACTTCGCGAGCCTGAGCGAGCAGGTGGGTAATTGGGGTTTGCGCTTGTGCGTGCCCAGGCAGCTACACGATCCGGAGGAGCAGCGGCTGCCCCGGCAGCACGGATGGGAGGAAGAGGGGGCTGATCAGGCTCTGCATAGGAGTCTAAGTAGTTATCGTAAAATTCCGTAAACCGGCTGTTGGCATCTTGAGCCCAAGGATCAATGTTAGAATATGCAATTAGCTATTATGGCATACCTTTAGCAGGAGGTGCGGGGGGGCCAGAAGCGGGTCCGGAGGCAGGTGAAGACGGGCTGCCAGCAGCTCGTTTGACGCTTAAGCCCCGGACAGGAGCGCCAATGCCAGGAGCTGACTTCACGTTGAGAGTTGTATTGGCTCTGGCTGGAGTGACATCGACTGGTGGGCGTGTCGATGAGGGCGAGACGCCTTGGCCGGACGTAAGCTCACGAGCATTGGTAGGCACATTCAGAGTAGTCTTGGCACGCTCCAAGCCAGCCGAACGTAGGTTGTCTTCCTTTTCTGTAGCACAGCGAATGAAAACATGTGGAAGAAGCGGCTTCAGAGGACTTACTTGTCGGAGTAACCGCAGAGGCTGTCACACTACGGCTAAGATTGTTCTTGGCTTCAGTATCTGGCCGTTCAACATAAACACCAGTAGGGGATATTCCTTGGGCCAGGCGCGTAGCACCAGTGAATGATGTGTAGGCGTCCCCAGCTTCGCTAGCTGCTACCAATTTCTGGAGGGGATTCCTGATTTGTTGAAGGACGTTAAAAACTCTAAACGACTTACAGCTTTGCCCAGGTAATCCTTGGCCATGGAATTTTTTAGCTTCTTCTCAGACGGACGGTAGAGAACTCCAACAGGCTAAAAGTGTTGATATTGAGGCCGCGAATTGAAGACCCGAAAAGAGTAACTCACAATACTGAACACGGTGTAACCTTCTCCTCGATCTTGGATCGCATCATCGATGACATTGTGCTCCTCCGTTGCCTTTTCCCGTTTCGCATCCTCCATATCTGCCAAGCCTTCTTCCATGCGGCCGAGATAGATCAGCGAAAGGCCTTTGTTAAATAGGACCTCAGCTGAGAACAAGCGGAACTTGAGACCAAGTTGTTCATAGTTACTATGGGCAAGTGGTGGGTAACGTAACCTATAGGTTGTTGTATGAACGTACATGTCTTGATTTCCCCTCAGATATAGATATGCCTCCTCAAAGTCCTTGTGAGCCAGTTCATACCGAGTGAGCAAGAAATTCGACACCCCACACTGGAAGTATCTATATCAGCGCAGCAGGCGAGAGTCAGAAAGACGCAAAAGAAGGAGGAGGTCGGAATAGACTAACGCAACGGCTAGATATTGATCAAGACTGGTGGCTTCGATGAAGCGTTCGACTGCGGCTTCGTGCTCTCCAAGGGTCGCATAGATAAGACCCATGTTAGTCAGGATCTTGGATGAATCTGCGATCCTCTGAGGATAGTATGTCAACAACAAATGAGGGATGAGGGAATGAGGATGTACCGAGAAAAGATCGAGTGACTTTTCAAAATCTTCTTCATCATAAGCCTTGAGAGCGGAAGCCCAGGTTTCTAGTTCAGCTTTGAGAGACATGGCCAGCCAATATTAAGGGTGAGAAAGGTCTAAAAAGAGAATTAAGCAAAGAAAGAAGTGGAAAAGAATGGAAAATAGAGAGACACAGTCTCGGAAACGACGAAGACGGGG
Organism: Calocybe cyanea; assembly: GCA_018851305.1. Taxonomy (NCBI): domain Eukaryota; kingdom Fungi; phylum Basidiomycota; class Agaricomycetes; order Agaricales; family Lyophyllaceae; genus Calocybe; species Calocybe cyanea. The sequence goes on from JABCKL010000007.1 coordinate 88,243, forward strand.
GTGTGGAAGGGAGATAGCAAAGACGAGCAGGATGCGAGTATATAACCTCACGACAGCCTTGTCTTTGATCTATTGTTGTCAAGGCACACACGCCGCACCCGCCACTGTGCAACCAGTCCACGCTCGGCCTCGCCTGTCATCTCGCTCAAACGAGAGTGCAGCCTGGTAGTCGTAAATCAGCCCAGGCTCGCTTTCATACAAGGCTAGCCACTCCCGATCGCTCAATACGCCCTTCTAGACGCTCACAAAACTCACGCGATTCAATCTGTTACCTCCGAGTAAGGTTGACAGTCACCAACAGGTTTACAACCAACGCAATGATCAATCAACGCTACATTGTCAACCTGATTCCGATGCCCAGCGCCAGTTGGTAACGGGTTGACATGGTCATCCGCAGCCAGCAGCCCCACCATATGTGTGCCCTAATTTGCATCACCTATGATACACACTACGACTCCGAGTCTGTCACATAGTAAGCTGCGTCTCAATCGTTAATAGTCCTTTCCAGTGATGTGCATTATGAGCGACTGTACTCTAAATTTGTATGAAATGCATCGAAATAAGTTACAGTGTCCATGCGTGCAGGAAATGTAGCAGTATCACGTCTAATAACCACTTGGTCTTGCATACGACTTGGATGTGTCGTATGCACGGATCAGCTTGGCTTGATCCTGTTTGCCTGCATTTTCAGTCTGACTGAACGCAAAACCACGGTTTCGCCTCATCCGTTGCGTTGCTCGAACCTTTTTGATCGCTTTTTGGAATCTTCAAGTACAACTATTATTGAGGGCGAATATTGTGATAGAATTGCATGAAACTTACTGCTCCTGCCTCGGTCGATAATCAGGAATGTTATACTTCTGTAATTCTTGCGCAATGTGATACGAAAGGGGTCGATACGTTCTTCGATAACTGTAACATGTTGAGTGCCGGAATCTGTAGAAAGTGTTGCAAAACAACGCACTATTTCCACACAAAGTCACGACTAAGACAGAATATGGGGATAAGTAACAGCATAAAGTAGAACACCGCGTTCGACCATAGGTGGGAAACGATGCCCGCGTATTCGGTCGAAAATCCGATTGCAGGGGCAATGATGGCGTAGAGAGGTAAAAAGATCATTGTGAAGATGAAAGATCCAGGGATAGCTGGGGGTTTCCGATTTTATCAGCCACCTCCGATTAAGAAACTGAAAGTAGAAGCATTTTACCAGCAACAGTATACTTGGTCCAGAGACTTTTAAGTCCAGTTTAGAATCGATAACTTAGAAAACTAGGAGGTATCTCACTCTGATATCAAGGCAGCCTTTCCTAACACGGTAAGCAGCACCGCCAGGTACAACGTTGTACCCCAAAACCAATGCCCAGTGTCAAGACCATTGGGTTGCTTGAGATCCCCCCAGAATAAAATGATAGAAAAACCATAGAGCACCTGACGGTGGTCATTTAAAGGGATAAAAGTAGGTCAGATACAACTCGGAACGCACGATACTGTGGTAAAGGGCGTTGGCAACCCACAACCAGAACGCTGTTTTGGTGAAGAATTCATTCTTCTGACCTAGCATATACAATTGTGGATATCGGTCCAGGATGCGGGCAGAAACGAATTGATCGAAAACTCCAATGACAAGTGGGGGTAGAACAGTGAAAAGTACATTATAGAAAGATAATGTCCATGACTCATAGGCAATCTGGCCTGAGAAATTGTTGAAAAACGAGTACTACGCGTGTGGTTGTTTAGAAGTACGTATAAACGAAGGATAGATAGAGCACACACCCAGAATTGTGTCATATAGAGAACAATATTCTTGTAGAAGGAGTCTATAGAATCATGGTTCATTATGCGCCTTTTGACAGGAAAGAGGAAATTCGACTAACAGAGGATGAGCGTAGAAAGTCTACGGTAACTCCATGCACCATGAACCAGCAAAAGCTTTTTCAAAAAGCGAAACTGTGATATCGCGACGTCAGCAGATCGTGCAGCTTGAAGACCCTGAACAAATATCAACTTAGTTCAATTGCTAATACTGAAGACCCACCTCGACTCCTGAAATGCCAACACCGACATGAGCAGCTTGAATCATGCTGACATCATTAGCACCGTCGCCAATAGCAAGTAGGATAGCTTTCTGGTTCTTCTTGACAAGTTTGACGACGAGGGCTTTTTGCAGCGGGGAAACACGACCTGTATGTTAAAGTTCAAACCAGTGGCGCTGATGGTGGGAGAAAGATAGCTGACAACAGATGACAGCCTTGCACATTATAGCTAACTCAAGGAAAATTTTTGATATGTCCTTTTCTAGAGCAAAGCTCAAGCTTTTTCCATCTTTATTGCAAGAAAGGGAATCTAATTAACGGTAAGAAATCGACCATACTAATGATGCCTACCGATGATCAGTGCCAAATCTTCTAGTTCCCCTGAGTTCCTCTGATTTTTGATGGCATTGAGCCGCTTGCTAAGAAACTCGTCGGTATCGCGCGCATTGTCTTCATTGACAATCACCTGATTATACACATATTGTCAAGAGGCGTGTTTGCACCGAAATGTGACGAACCAGGTTCATTGACTCAGATATCAGGCGACACGACATCCCAATGTTAATAGCGGTCTCTTGACGATCACCTGTCAAGACCCAAACCTTACCAGAAGTGAGTACTCTAGACGTGGTGTTATCGAAAGAGTATACCTTGATACCCGCCATTTGTAGTGTATGGATAGTATCGGGAACACCATCCTGCAGCTTATCCTCAATGGCTGTTGCCCCGAGTAGGAAAAGGTCCTTTTCAATCAGCTCAGCTGCTTGGTCAAGCGCTTCCCCTCGCCCGTTGATGGTGGCAGCAGCTTGATTATAGATAGCTGACCATTGGCGATACTCGTCTTCAGATACGTCACGACAAGCCAGACACAACGTTCTAAGACCCTCCGTAGCATAGTTCTACAAATCCTTCAGATATACTCCTTATTGGAAATTGGTCAGAGCTACCTCGAGATGAACCAGGGTTTTGTCGGTATAAGGCTGGTTCTTGCTTAACCGTTCCAAAATTACAGTGTCGGCACCTTTAGTATATATCTTGATCTTCCCACTGGGCATCCGTATAATAGTTGACATCCTCTTGCGCGATGAGTTGAACTCGCACACGTTAAGAATTTCGAATTCCTGGGATTGCCCTCGGATGTTGACAAAGACTGATTTGGGCTTCCGAGTCTATAAGGGCATCGAGTTACTGATAACCCGTTGAAAAAGATTAGAGCAAGGATGATTCCTACGTGGAATTGATAACCCAGCAATTCCGCTCCAGCCACCAAAGCTGCTTCGTCAGGACTACTTGCTTGGAAAATTGTTTTACCGTCCCTCTGTTCCGGGATAACCGTGTGGCAAACCGCCAGAAGGGTCAGGAACTCCTGGATGACCTCTCGTTCGCGCTCTTCGATACTATCCATCCCAGAGGACGACGCAACTTGTACAAACGGGTTAGAATCTTGTTCAAGAACTGTCCTCATCTCGGCAAAAGTTTTCCATCCGTCGCCACCCTCAGAGTCTCGCTTAGTTTCATCCACCACATCCGCATAAGCTACACCTGCGATACTGCAGCATCGAAACTCCATTTCGTTACATGTCAATGTCCCGGTTTTGTCGCTGAATACATATTCGATCTGACCTAGCTCTTCCACGAGAGATGATGTGCGACAGATTGCGGGTGTGTCGGTGCGAGCGTGATACATATCCAGGTCGAAATTGATAAGTTGGGCTTGTTGAAATTTGACGACCTCCATGGTGACGATTAGAGATATGGGGATAAGATTATTGTAAAGGATGATGAAAGTCAGAATATCTGGGTAAAATAGACGTAGTGGTAAGCCAACTTATCGCTCTAGTCACATGCTGTTTGAGTACAAACCTTCAACAAACCCTTTCGCTGAAACCCAAAATGATCAGACGCGATGAATAGAGTGGGATATTACTTACCCCTGCCAGTGAGAGTGGCGACTTCGAACAAGTACCATTGCTGAGACGAAAAAAACCAAGTTCTGATACTGCTTCCAATTGTGGAGCCGATGGAAAGAGCCAGGAGTAAGATGAAGAGGAAAACAATCTGTACATTCACTTGTCTTTCCACAGCGGTTCGTTTTATAGGGGCCGCGCTATGAAACTGTCAAGCACGCTCAAACTGATCATATTGCGTGTGGACTTACGTCGCATTTCGCATCAGTTTTGTCTCGTGCCCCGTAAAAACAGTGAGCCCATAGACCCAAGGAGTATTACGAATTTGTGCCCCACGCAGCAACATTTGATCGGGACCTAACGGAACTTGTTTCGGCAGGCCCTCGCTCGTGATGAGATCCAAAGTCCCTTCGTAGGTGTATAGTGAGTTATTAGGCTGCTCGGAACGCAAAGATCCTCGCAGAGCGGTTACAAGAGGGGGTGCTGTAAGAGTCGATGTGTGCGTGGAGGCTTGTTTGATTTTCAGATTCGTCTCACTGCCCAGCAGATGAATATATATCACTGGAAGTGGAGAACACACACACCCGTCCAAATTGGATGTCTCTATGTAACACAGCCCTTCTGGTTCACTTGAGCTGATGAGAAGCATATCTGCAGGGATGAAGTCATCGCTTTCTAGACGAACAACATCTCCGACTCCAATGTCCTTCCATTTTTTCTCAGAAAATGTCGAATTGTTCGAGAGTACTTTAGCCCTCCTTGAATTTAGTTCTGAATCAGATTGGTGGCGTTTCTGTGATTGTTTAACATTGGGTTGAGTCATGAGAGGCTCCAGACTCACGAGATCTTCCTGCACCTCCTTGAACGCCGACGCTAGAAGTACCACTGCCAGGGGCGCGATAGTAGTATACCGGTTTGTAGGAGAAACATCCGGTATTTGTTGTATGCATGCGGTGAACAAGAAGAACAAGTTTGCGTATTTGGAAAATTGTTCTGTTAATAGTGAACTTAGGCGTGTTGAAGTGTGCACAGCGGAAAGGCATACCAAGGAGGAATTTGGGTAGAAAGCTGACAACATTGTATTTGCTTGTTGAAACGAAATTAGAACAGAACTCGCTGTTGGCTGCACTGTTGTTGAGTGCAATAACACGCTCTCCCACTAACACCTGTTCCTTCTGCCACGGCCATTTCCATTTCCAATTCCGCTTCCGTTTGCTCGATGGCTTAGAAGTTTTGGTGGTCGCCGTAGAAGGTGTGCGATTGGGTTGGAGATCATCGTCGTCGAAATTCCAGCCTATGGGCATTCCGTCTCCTAAGCTCAGCTTCGAGGGTCCTGAGCCAGCAGGGGCCGCCGCAGAACGGGCTAGTGGTAAGCCGCTTTCCTGGGATTCCATCGGCTTTGGCCTCCCAAACGCAGAATCTGGTACGTTGTCGTCGTCATCATCAAAGAATGGGTCCATGATTTGCTGCGGCGAGTGGTCTGAGTAATGACCCAGAGAGGAAGATGGCGGATAGCCATTTAAATCATTATTAGCGGGTCGATACTCTCTGGCGGCCGGATTTGCACTAGCTACCAGCCGTCGAAAGTCATCAGTCATTGTCGTCGTCGAGAACCTGGAAAAGGCTGTTGCCAAGAAATTCAGCGACCCATGTCCGCGTTGTGTGGCATCACTATTCGATCCAAACAACTCCACCTCACATACCGCCAGTGCTCAGTGCGCTACTGCTGACTTATGGTTTGCTATTACTAACTCGGGACGCCAAAAAAAGCTTTATGACTGAATACAATGTTCTATTTGAAGTGCAAATTACATAGTCCAAACCTACAAATCTCCACAACGCAAGCACACACCTCAAACATGGTTAGTAGTACTAACATTGTAGTCATGACCCTTTACTCCAAAGGCGTTTGAATCGGTGATATAAGGGTATGCAGCATTCGTGTACGACGGAGGGAACCCTTGATCCGTCGTGGGAACTGTTGTATATGAGGGACCTATGGAAGTTTTCATGGCTACGTTTGAGCGGTCTAGGCTTTGCTTGATCAATCTGTTTTTATATGCCGCAACAATATAACAAGCATCTAAAGTAGTTGAGGGCATTTGAGATATGGAAATTATGCAGCGTACGCAAGACGACACTTACAAGCTTGGATAAGGATTGGCACTATTGCAGAAGTAATGATAGCCGCTTGAGGCACTTTGACGTACTCTTCGCACAAGTTGACGGTGTTACCTCCACTTGTGACCGTGCATTCGGGACCAGAGCCACCTCTTACTCGATAGTAAATCACAAGAGCGAAGATGGTAACCGCAACCTGGAATGCTAACGTGGCACATAGCACAAAAAGGTACGTCTTGATGGCACCTAATTTCTTGACCAAAGCACCAATGAACCTTTGTGAGGCGTCAGTTGATGTTCTTGTTCCGCTTCCCTTAAGATAAAACACACCCTATCAGGCTTATAAGAGCACTAATGGTGTAAACGGCTCCAATCCAAATCAAGCTTGCTTTCATTTTGCCGTTAATTTGTGTTTCTAGGAGAAACATGTACATAAGTTTGGGCTTATCAGTAACCCGTTCTGACCATACCATTATTCTTTTCAGTCAATAACCACCAAGTGACACCAGCAGCTCCAGCTGTGACAATAAACTGGATAAAGGCGATCACAAGTACTCCAAAGCGTAGTGGTAGGCAACAAAGAAATTTGGCTCCCATAGACAAGCAAAAGGTGATAGTAACAAGCAAGCTGTAAAGAAAGAACGATACGATAGCAAGGCAGCTCAAGGCATTTAAATGCCTTTCCGCAGCGCACGTCACCGCCAGAATTGCCAAGGTAAACATCACGCTCCCAAGGCAGTGTCGCAGTCTGTTGCCCGCACCACATATATCCAAAGCATTTGCGAGTGCCGAGATGCCCAGGGGCTGTACATTCAAGGTCGAGGTGCAGTTGGGTGAATTCAGCCAAAAGGTCGAAAAAAGAATACTTGATATACTCGTTCGGCGTGGCGGATCGACGTCCCCCACAACGCCGCGTTGTTTGCAATCATTTGGACGCAGATGATCAATACTGTCAATACCAGCGCCCACCTCGCAGTCAAGGTCCTTAGCTGATCTTCGACTCCCAGACTCCATCGATCTTTCATCTCGACATGCAAAGACACAGCTTCACAGCTCTGAATTCCACGTTTGTCGTGGATTCGGAGTATCAGTTCGTCAAGGAGCTCGGACAGGGTGCATACGGTTGTGTCGTCGCTGCTAACCATCGTAGGTCGGGCGAAGGATGTGCCATCAAGAAAATCACCAACATCAACACTAAGGCATGTATCTTTACCTCACGAACGCTATCGCGCCCTCATCAAAAATTCATAGCGTATCTTGACCAAGAGATGCTTGCGCGAAATCAGGTATGCCTCTATAACGAACTCATTCACCTTGCTCTCATCAGACACTCAGATTACTTCACCACTTCCGGGGCCACAAGAATGTATGTGCTCAAGCTGTTTATCACGAGCATTATTGACACCTGCAGATTACATGTTTATATGACATGGACATCGTTTTTCAGCCAAGTGGAAATTTCGACGAAGTATACCTCTATGTGAGCTGAGTTTTGAGTTAAGGGATGTGTATGACGGTATCCTTTCTCTAGGAAGAGCTCATGGAAGCAGATCTTCATGCGATCGTAATTTATGTTCCCTTGGATGCGCCCCGATATCATTAACCTTTCAGATCAGATCCGTTCCAGACAACCACTGACCGACGCTCATTTCCAATCTTTCATGTATCAAACGCTTTGTGGTTTGAAGTACATACACTCTGCGAACGTCCTTCACCGCGATCTCAAACCAGGAAACCTCCTTGTTAATGCCGACTGCGATCTCAAGATTTGCGATTTTGGGCTAGCTAGAGGATACACCCCAGGTGGAGGAACATCTCGCGCTGCCGGCAACCAGGGGTTCATGACAGAATATGTTGCTACCCGATGGTACAGGGCTCCCGAAATTATGCTCAGCTTTGGTAACTATGTAGGCATAATAATCTCAATTTGTTCAAAATCTGACTTTTAACTGGATAGACTACGGCGATTGACGTCTGGTCTGTAGGCTGTATCTTGGCTGAGTTACTTGGCGGGAAGCCGATCTTCAAAGGGCGAGAGTGAGCACTTATCAGTGTCCAGATTTCACTCAACTTAGTAACCGGACGCTAGTTACGTCGATCAGCTAAATCAAGTCCTTCACTATCTCGGAACGCCATCCGAGGATACTTTGCGTCGCGTCGGTTCCCCTCGCGTAGGCAAACATTTCTTTGCACAAAAGCTCTCTTGATACCATAATGGGCAGGCCCAAGACTACATCAGATCGCTGCCGATCAAGCCAAGAGTGCCTTTTTCCACTCTTTTCCCTTACGCAAATCCAATGGCCACTGACCTACTTTCTCAAATGCTATGTTTCGATCCAGCAAAGAGAATCAGCTGTGAACAGGCTCTAAATCACCCTTACTTCCAGGTCTGGCATGACCCCGCTGACGAGCCTGTCTGCGAATCTGTACGTCGGGTCAAAAGCGAGACGCATTATAGGTGATTTTCTACTGACCACATCTCAGAAATTTGATTTTGGCTTCGAAGAGGAGGACAGTATCGAAGGTATGAAGAGACTTATTGTTGAAGAAGTCAACGCGTTTCGAGCCGAAGTTCGGGCGCAAGCTCGAGCATCTGGGCAGATTCGCCGCCAGGAAAGGTATGTTCATATTCCGGTTGCACTCCCCAAATTTCTGGTTCTCATTCGACTCAGCCTCCCAATCCCAACTCGCGAAGAAATCCTCAGCTCTCCCGTCCAGGAGCACGGACCTATGCATGGAGCTACGTCTTCATTTACAGCTCCTGCAAGGGGCGAACGCCCTCCGAGTCCCGTCATAGATAACCCAAGTGCGGACCTCGAGCGAGAATTGGCTGGAACTCATCTCGGCGGAGGTATGAGAGCGTAACACAACTCTTGAGCTGGAAAGCGATTTGGTGGTACTAGGTCTAGTTACTGTATGTAGGATTATCTCTGTAGTTTTTAGGAGCTAATGTCACGGCATGCGGCACTTGACTAGCTCGACTAATTAGGTTCTCTTAACACGTATTTAGCTCGCCCTTGAGCGTTTTGAGCTCTCGCCTCGAGTACTCTTTCCAGTCTTTACCTACGTTGGATATTGGTGAACTTGTTAAGTCCCTTCACATCGATGGCGCCAGTCTTTGGGTTCCATGTATGGCCATACCAGGGCAAGTTTCTCAGACCTCCCTCAGCTATCGTTCAAAGATGCTTATGGTCCCTGACGAGCCTTGCCATGACTTCAACCACTTCCTTGGGAAGTTGAGAATACTCCTACCCGCCTCTTAGCTACGAACAACTTAGCCAAGCCTGACATTTCTGGGGCCGGGTCTTTATCTCTATGACATTCATAGCTAACGATTGCGTTCAATGCCTTGGAGCTGCTGGAGTTGAGAAGAGTAAGTCAGGCCCACCACATCCGCCGAGACGGGAGTTGCATCTTTGGAGCCAAAGTCGGGAGCATTGAAAAAGCTTACCGTCTCGCAAATATCCTCCCGTTGGGAAAATCTTCAACTCAAATTTGAAGTAGGACCTACAGAGCAATAGTATTATACCGTACCCAATCTGATTGAGAAATTCTGGTGCGCGGAGACCTGTCTGAATCAACAATGGTCTCTTAAGTGGGTAGCCAAATTTGTTTGAAAGATGTATTGATAACTTGACTCGTATTAATGGTATTGTACACCTCTATGTAACCCAAAACAATTCAATGATACAATAAGAATTAGTGTACACTTTTGGCCTTTTCGATGAACAATCGAACTCTACCGAGGTCCTTCGCCTTGCCATCAGCAGTTTCGACTCCTCCACTCACATCTACCGCCCATGGGCGGACTTGACTGATCGCCGTGGAAACATTAGACGGTGTTAAGCCACCGGCGAGAATGATGGGTAGAGGGAACCGGGAAGCACCCACACTCGCTCCTATTTCCCCGGCGTCTACGACGCTCTTCGCCAAATCCCAGTCTACCGTGCTTCCGGAACCTCCGCTCAGGCCATCACTCCGTAAGCTGTCCAGCAGAATGAACTGATGGACACCGGGTCTTCTGATACCGTCGATCCCGGTACCATTACCGACGTGGAACGTACGAATGACGGGGACGGGTATTTGACGAGCCAAGTCTATGGATTCCGAGCCATGCAGCTGAACCATATCAAGTTGGGCGTACGATATGGCGTGTAAGATACTCGAAACCGGGGCGTTCTGGAACACACCTACGAGTAGGGGTCGGGAGGTTGCTGCGGATAGGCGAGAAGCATGTGTAGTGAACCAAGGGGCGTTCTCGTCATCAGAGGGCGGTTGGGGGGATGTTTTTGAATGGCGGAGGGTCCTGACAGCCGCAGAAATCTCCTTTGCTGTTTCTATTCCAATATGTCTCTTCGACGATTCCACGAACATCAATCCAATCATATCAGCACCTGCCTCAGCGACAGCCAACGCCTCGTCTTTAGTCCGGATACCACATATTTTGACTAAGGGTGGGTTCGCCTGCCATTGAGGCTTCGAAGATGTAGAGACGGGTTCCGATAGCAGAGTGCGGATGAAGGCAGAAGGATCGGCGGCGCGCATGAGACTTTCACCGACAAGAACGGCACGAACGCCTTCCGAAGTGCATCGTCGAACATCTTCTGGGGTATTGATACCACTGAAGGCACATAAGACTACGTCCTTTCCTCTCACCATCCCACTTAGTTTGCTAGTCGTCCCCATATCCACGTCAAAGTCATGCAAATTCCTGTTGTTTATCCCAACAACTTTGGCAGGAAGAGAAAGCGCGACGTCCATCTCCCTTGCGCTATTGACTTCAACTATGGGTTCCATCCCGAGCTCCAAACTGTAATTGAAGAGGTCCTTCAATAATGGCTCAGGAAGCATGCCTACAATAAGTAGGATAGCATCAGCTCCCCAGATACGAGATTCTAAAACCTGATATCGGCTTAGAATAAAGTCTTTTCGGAGGATAGCTGGCCTATTAGGAAGATTTGCGATGCTTTGACGAACGTGAAGCATGTCATTTAACGATCCCTTGAACCATTTAGGTTCGGTCAAAACGGATATGACCTGCGCGCCGGCGACAGCATATGTCAAAGCTTGTTCCGGGGGAGATGTTGCCAAAGAGATTGGACCTTTCGATGGTGAAGCTCGCTTGATCTCGGCAATGAGGGCAGGCCGGTCGACAGATGTTTGTTGTTCGAGGCGCGGGATGAAAGGAATGAGAGATGGGGCCATGTCAAGACTCAAGAGCCTTTCTAGGTCAGTAAATGTGGTTCCTGGAGTCGATTGGGCTACTGTAACATCTGCTTGGCGCTGCGCAGATATCTTCTCGAGAATTGAGGGCGCTTTAGCCGCAATCTCGGCATTCGATGCATATTCCCTGGGTAAAGCCTCGACGCGGAAAGGTGGAAGGGAGCTATCAAGTACTCCAGAATGAGGATTCTCCTCCCAAGTTCCACCCCGCAGAGAAAGGAAGTTTCGCATGAGAGCATCTCCGCCCTCGCTGAGAATACTCTCGGGATGATACTGGACTGCTTCAAGGGTGTATTTTCGATGACGGACTCCCATAATAACACCCGATTCTTCGGTGATGGATGTAACATAAAGATCGTCAGGCAATGTCTTTAAGGCGGCACTTAGGGAATGATAACGCGTAGACAGAATGCCTTGAGGAATGTTCTTGAAGCACCCTCGATCGTCGTGGCGTATGCGACTGACTTTACCGTGCATGATCTCTCCCGCATATCTAGATATGCAAGTCAATACTTCCTACTTTTCCGTCGCTCAAAGATATTTGGTGTTCAAATATCTATGAGATGGAGTGGTAACATACCCTATCTTTCCCCCGTGTGAGTCAACAAGACATTCCAACCCCATACAGACTCCCATAACTGGGACCTTGCCTCTGAAGTATTCAATGGCAGCCCTAGAGACACCAGAATCAGTTTGCGGATGACCAGGTCCAGGGGAAATGATAAGAGAGTTGAGCTTCAGAAGCGGAAACTGTTCGGGAGTAACAGCGTCGTTTCGGATAACTGTAACGTTCGCCCCGAGGAGCTCTAGCTGTTGGTAGAGATTCCACGTGAAGGAGTCAAAATTGTCGATCATTAATACATCGAGCTGGCCGGAGAGTACTGGCGGGAGTTCGACTGAGGGAGGCATTCTGCAAGCAAGAACTGTGTTAGGGGGCCTGGCTTGATGAAGTAGCTCTTATACGTGGACTTCTGACGGGATAACGAGATAAGGCCAAATAACGAAGTTGCTGTATCATCCGATCATGGCGAACATTATTCAATACCAAATTTCGAGCAAGCGCTGCCAAAAACGAACGTACGTGATGCGAGAGCTCAGCCCAAGGTAATCCACTTGTAAACTTTCAACGTCTGTCAGGAGTCAAAGGGGAAGAGGTAACAAGTTATCTCTGGCGCATGTCAGCAAGTTACATAAATTTACACGTTGTATGGCATGGGCGCCTAACTACGAGTAGCTATATCCTTCAGACTTTATCCAGACGAGGGGGAATCCTGATGCCCCAAAAGGTAAGATACCGTATCAAATGATGCCCACGGAACAAATTCTGTTCAAGGGGTATATATAAGTACTGCATTGTTGAATTGCAAAATCGGCAAATGAAAACCTACGTGGCGTCATATGTCCGCTAAAAAAGAACTCGACATCTAACAGTGAACCATTAGCGAGTAGAAGAGCGAGGTAAAATCGGAAAATTTTGGCATACAGGTCAACTTGCGTTCGGTATGCGTGTGCCCATACACTCCCATGTTTTTGACGATAAAGTTTTCAGACTCGATCGGCGTTTGAAACCCTTGAGCCCCACCCCATGTCATGTTCCTAAAGCAAGACGAGACCTCAGGTGAGCTCGAGCCTGTAAACCAGATTCATTACATACTGTATGGCGATACGAGTACCTTCGGCGACAAGGATGAAGTCCTATCATATAATTATAATTTATCAGCCTCGGGACTTGGGTAAACTGTTCTCCTTACGGCCAGACCATGAACAATAACCGTCCTCTCCGACTTTTCAATTACGTTAGGAAGGACACTGAGGGTAGACGGAATTGACTGGTCTCTACCAGGACGACCCGTTGTAGGATTGATGTACACCGAGCCGTCCGAACAGTCGGTCCACCTTTGACGAGGCGCATGTATAGCGTCTTGCACCTATGATAGCGATTAATTCGACAAGAATTGATGCATTTACTCGTCAGACTCACGTCGGTGCTATTGAATCCGTCAGGAACCTCAGTCAGTAAGCCAAAAGAGGCACATTATGCGCACCGGTTGAAATAGATAAATTTTTGCGTCGAACGAGGGAACCCAAGGACACTCCCTAATGGCAACACGTTAATATCGCCTACAGTAATACCTCATGATCGAAACCTACACAAGTTTGGCCAGGTATCTGTTACACTGGAGACAAAGGTTTATACAAGTGAATTGAGGGAATATGAGGACACTTTACCGATATACATTGAACGCTGGGTTCAATCTGGAAGACGCCGTGAAAAGTTGCAAATTGAAGTGAAGAACTGAAGATGTACTTACACGTTAATAGCCCTTTGTACCAAACTATGCATCCGACACTCCGGTATAACCGATGAAGTTCCGTTTGTAGCTGGAGGGAAAGGGAGTTGCCCTTTGGGTGGATAGGTTACGAATTGATCAAGATAGTCTGTATATCCGCATTTATCAGATATTTCCTGAAGTTCCGACCAGAATGAACTGTTGAACGGGAAGACATTTTTGTTCGCCTGTGTTAACATTCAAGATCGATAGTGTCACCGAGCGGTATAAAATGATGGCTATTTTCCTTACTTGGGCAAAGCGAAGTGCTGGGATTTCTTGCTGCACAACGCCGTGAGACAGTGAAGGATCGGCGATCCAGATTCCCTTCAATGCAAGGTCCAGCCCAGGATGTTCGTAAATCCAATTGGCAATGTAAGGCACATCTGCGTAAATATTCTTTAAGTTCATACATAATACAGGGTGCGGAGATCTCGCTGATCGATAAACCAAACTTACAGAATCCTGCGTACTGACCTCAAGTTAGTCAGGCCACGAACTAAGATCATAGCTCACTTACACTTTCTCCAGTTAGATAAAGATTATTCCCTTTGAGCTCACGGAACACTTCCAAGAACTGTTCCAGAAACCCGGTCAGTTCGGCTGCTAGTTGATCGTCGTTTGAAATGTCTGGTGTTCCTTGACTGAAACCCGTCTGATTATAACTGTTATGGCTGAAATGACTAGGCAAAAGGCAAAAGACCTACTCCAACGGGTTGCTCGACCCAGAGAACATGGGATAGATTTGTCCAAGACCACGGGTTTCTTTGATCATCCGATTATATAGGTCATTTCTGTACATTGAGAATCTACTCACGGCGTAGGTTCTGCCTGACCCCATGACCAAGCTGAAGGAACGATAAGGTTGACTGTCCAAATATGTTCCACGTATACGCACAGATGGGGCCATTCTCTTGCAGAAATCCTTCGAGCGAGGAACAACCGGGGCCGCCTAGTTCAAAAACATCAGGTTGGTCTTAGCATTCACTATGCAAAAAATGTACCATTTGTCCAAAACATCAAGTCTTTAGTATTGGCCGGGTTGTTTGTAGGCCAAAACCTGAGTTTAAAGGTTAGGATGCAACATTTCCTGTTGACGAAAAGAAACTTCACCAAAAGAAGAGCTTCCTTGTCTCGCGCGGATTGGAAGAAATGGGCATTAAACCAGCCCAGGAAGGGCCAGCGTCGAACTTCACTGCAAAGTCCACGATAATATTTGAGAAAGACATCCGCAGTTCTGAATCATCGGGTCACCTTCAGGAATTTTTTTACCGTCAACAAAAAACTTTTTTGCCGCAGGATTAGAGAAGGTTACAGTTGCCGGCGGTGGCTTCGTGGCATCCGGTGCAGGTCCTAAGACTTCGCGCATTTTTTGAGCCTGCTCACGTTGCATGACTATAGTATCGTCCATGCCCTCCATAGCACCCCCGAGTGCAGCAGCACTACGGAATGCCGCAAAGAGCGATAGAGCAAGAGTAAAAAGGGGTTTAGAGAACATTAGATTGGGTGTTCCTGCATCTCGACCCGGTGACAGCTATTAATTTTATACACAGCGTCGTCCATTTTAATAGAACAGAGGCGCGAGGTCAGCCCGTTGGAAGTCAAGAACTCTTAAAGAACCGCGTGGACAATGGGCCACTTTATCGTCACATATCTCATGTTAGACTTATCGTAGATCCAAGTGTTCTCCCAATATACCCGTGTGCAAAGGCTATAGTTTGCCAGGGTAGGCTCGGATTCGTCTTGTACTAGATGCTGCAGCCTAATGTCTGTGAGCCAGAAGGGAGGAAGCTAGATCCATGGTATAAGAATAGCTGTTTAGAATATACATGTGGAAAGACTAGTGGAGCTCACGAACAAAGGGCCTAACTCCCAGGCGAGATTACTAAAGTTAGGATAGCGCCGAGCGGCCTGACCAACTTGTATGTTTTTGTGGGAACGCGGATGCAAAAATGTAACTGCAGGAGCTCCGAGGTGCTATTAGGAAGGATCTGTCAGCGATTGCGTTATTGAATTTGAGCATGAGTTGACTGTACGGAATGGTACAGTATGTATGTGATCGACAGAGCGTACTGTGTATGAATATACCTGATTTGGAAGTGTCACTGTCATCTGCTGACCTCGATGAGGTCGCTAGTGTTTCCATCCAGGACGCACATTTCATAGCGGCCTCTTACGCTTTTGACAAACCGTTTGACTACTTGACTAAGACTAATTCCCATTTTGGATGTCGCCATCGAACAGTAACGAGACATGCGTTCGAGAGAGAGCAGAAGATGGTCCTCCATTGTTCCAGAATGGGAATGTAGTTTTTCAAGGTAAAGAGCTCCCTCCAAAGGCAAAGTTGGTTGACTGAACCAACCTGAAACTCTCCATATAGCATACCATGTAAGAATTAAAGTTTACGATTATGAGATGTAATTTGACATATGTGAATGTAGGTCGGGTGGATCATTACTGGATTTTTCGCTCTACTCGCAACGGCCGTATCCATCTGGCTGATCAACAAGCATCTTCAGTGGTATACTAGTGTGAGTGCTGTGTTGTCCTTGGCTGAGAATTTGCTATACAGATCGATCTTACATGCACAAATAGAAACGGGAGCAGCGATGTATGTGTGCGAGAAATTTACTGCCCTCATAATTTACCTATCTACTCCAAAGACATCGTTCGAATCTTATTCATGGTTCCAATTTATGCTCTTGTCAGCTTTGCATCTTTCCTCTTCTGGGTAAGAACGATCATCTGTTTCAATGATTTCATGCTGATTTCGGATTCAGAATCATTCCACGATTCTGATTCTCATTCGGGATGGTTATGAATCGACGGTTCTGACGTCGTTCTTTTATCTCTTGCTCCTGTATCTATCTCATGATATCGAAGAGCAAAAGGCTATCTTTCGCAGAGTCGGGTTATCCCGCGAAGCGGATCGAGAGGCGGCGAAGAAAGGGAACCAGCTAAAAAAATGGATCTTCCCGATTGGGTTTGTCAAATGGAAACCTCAGGTTCGCTCTTTCATGAATAAATTTCGAGTTCTACATCTCATGCGTTTACCGTTAGGATGGTCTCTTTTTCCTCCAACTCATGAAGTGGGGCGTTCTTCAGTATTGCGTTATTCGTCCTACGTAAATCTTTCAGCTACCGCACAGGGCATATGCTCATGAACTAGACAGAACAACTTTGGCCGCAGTTATTTTGGATTACAATGGATTATACTGCGAAGAATCTTGGGGCCTTGGATGGGGACATATCTATGTAAGCAACTTCAAACCCTTGGGTTTTCAACACTCACAATATGTTCATCCAGATTACTATTATTGTTTCACTCTCCGTCACTATCGCCATGTATTGCTTGATTCAGCTCTATGTCCCGGTTGCTAGTAACTTATCCTCACAACGGCCATTGTTGAAACTTTTCGCAATCAAGGCAGTTGGTCAGGAGAATCTTTTCGCATGATATATCATCCAATGCGCTGAGACTTTCCCTGCAGTCTTTCTTACCTTTTGGCAAGCAACCTTCCTCTCTGTTCTCAGTATGTTTGGCGTAGTTAAGGGCGTATGTGGTAATCAGCCTATTCAGTTCGTAACTCACATTGATCTGGTAGACAAAATACATGACGGCCGCCGATATCAACATCGGCATAGGAGCGATCCTGGAGACCGTTGAGATGACGTTAGTCGTGACGACTGATAGTTTGACTTGACCTGATCTTCGATGTAGAATCTTTGCGTTTCTTCACATTCGAGCCTTCACATACAGGCCGTATCAGCCTGTCCGCTCACCAGGCTTGAGTGAGTCGGAACCCGAGCGTACACCCCGTCTAAAGTCTCTAGGCCATGCCATGGACTTTCGTGAGACATTCCGTGAATTATGGATTGGTTGTAGCTATCTGTGGGACAAAATACGCGGGAGAGAGCCCACCCCTGATGCAGGTGCTCGGAGGATAGCATACTATGAAGAAGCATTCGGAAGACATAGGTTTTCACGTTTTCAAGAAGTTAATATCAACCCAAGAGAAGGGCCGAAAAAAGGGCCTGAGGCGACACTACCGAAGATTGAGGTTGGGATTGAAGAACACATTGACATAGACATTGAGGGTGAAAGGCAATGGTTAGGACTGGGCCCTATCAGGAGGGAACACAGTGAAAGTTTGACTGTTCAAGTTGAAAGAGAGCTGGAAAAACGTGGTTACTCCAACGGTGGGTAAATAGCGACAAAAACCAGCAAATAGATAGGCTTATCTATTTCCAGACACAACCGCGGGAAGACGCGTTATCACGCCACCTACAGCGAAGCCTAATCAAGACGCAGGAAGGCAGCCTTCCTGGTGGCGTCGGATATACAATCGGTTATCTGAACACGGTTCCGAGCACGAGGATGAACAAGGTCAGACTTTACTAGCTCATAGATCAAAGCGGTGGTCTCGGCGGCGCGCGAAAGGCGCGAAAGATGTTGATAGAGAATTTCCTGGTTCACTTGATGACATCGATAATTTAACGCCTGCAGAAACTACGCGTAGGCACTTCGGTCACTCTCGCAATTTTCGACGTTCCGCACAGGAAGACGTTCTGGCGCCACTGCCTATCTTCAGTGATCCCAGAGTCCCACGCCCACGGGCAGCTGAAAGGATGGACATCTCGGGACATTCAGTGACAAGCGTGAACAATTTGTCTATCTCTGTGGAGACAAATGCTAGCAAAGCTCTTTCAATTGAAACCAAATATGATGATGGACAGGCTTTCCCTGGCAGTACCAGAGTGGAAGGAATCGATGTAGTAAAAGCAGGCGGATCTTCAGAGCCGCGTTCATCTGGATTCTTACAGGAAAGCCCGATAAACCTGTCCAATGCCAGAAATCAGCTATTTGTGCAACATGATGAATTCCTTGCTCTTGTTGAGACAATCCCACAGCACGAGCACAGAAGCGTACTTGATTCCACTGCTCAAGTTTACAGCCCTGCCATTCGATCGCTTTCGGAGTCGCACCACTCTTTACACCATCGGGAGTCGGCTCATGATCATGGACGGGTTCCTTTACTATATCTCCTTCCTAACGGATCACAGGACGCCGATACTGGGCCCTTAGGTTCTTCCTTTCAAATGTCACGTTACTAGGCAGACTGCCATAGGGTTGCAATTCCAGCCCCTTTGCTGACACGCTCCTCATCTCACCAAGCTGAAGCTCGCGACCATACATACTGATGGAGATGACTGGATGTTTCGTCATTATGTTTCTGATACCGTACGTGTACGCGGACGGCCAGATATACCACTAGTTGATTATAACCAAACGCATCCCTCCGCTGAAGTGAACGACATGTCCCACTCACGCCACTTCTCTCGATACCCTCAAGGCCATCCCGCATCGCAGACTCCAACGCTGTTCAAAACCGATACCCAACTCCGGCATTCCAGTTGTGAAAACCCAACGAACTGGAGAACTTATTTTTCCTATGGCTACCTTACGATATTCACGATTGCACGTTCTATTCACGATAATATTATGACCTATCTATCAGACTAGCATCGCAGCCATATATTTTTATCGACCGTCCACTGCTAACATACCATTTGTCAGTTTTTGGTCCGGTGTGGTTCACAGAACCAATGTTACCAGGTCATCATCTGTATTTGAAGTTTTTTGATTTAGAATTGCTAGGTTTGTACATCAAATTATGGGTCACTTGTTTAAATGGAGCGGGTCGAATTTTTGCAAATACAGTATATGATGGGTATGGCTATAAAAAAAGAGTACCTACTCATCTATGATATTTCTGAGTAGCAATGATATGACACTGCTGGCATAAATAGTCCGTCCACAGATCTAGAGCAATAAGCAAATAAAATCCATTACATTGTTCATTTTCTAGTGTGTTCGCTTGGTATCGCCGATGGCCCACTATGTGGGAAGGCGCCAGCCGCCCGCTGCGCTCGTCGTATTGTTAGATTCCGTTGTTTGGCAGCGGTTGACCGTGACGAGTGCAGGTTTTGGGAACCTGATGAAGACGTTTCGCTATCGATTACTATAGAATTTACAGGAACTCAGTTATCCAAGCTTTTCTACCCACGAGCGCTCTCTGCCAGTAAGAAAAAAGAAGTATAGTATGATGTCCTAGAACGAAACGAATGGTTCCAGATTGCTATGCAGGTGACAGACCTAGTCGCCCCTTTTCCAGAAGCATGACATAGCCATCAATACGTTCCAGTTCCATGTTGTTTGTGGTGTATTCAGCATGGACAATTTTACGAGCGTTTATCTTATTGAGAATCATTTTCGTTTCTAGGATGCTCTCCATATCTGAAAAAGACTGCCTTTTGTCTGTAGTGCCTTTGCGATCGTTGTGCAACGTCGAGTCCACATCTCGAAGATCCGCTCGAAGCGCGTTTTCCACCATCATAGGATCCATAAGTGGCGCAGTAACATCTAAAAACTCCGTTCTAACATGAGGGAACCGCGAGAGACGTTCATGTTCTTCGGGTGACGTGGGGTTAAATAAATTTACACAGAAGTCGAGGGATTTCTGGAGTTCACTCTCAGAGAGGCGCTTTCCCATATCTGATGCACCTTGTATCACTATCTTGAGTTATCAAAAGAGTGTTGACTTCCAATACAATGAAAACAAGCTCACCTGGGCGCAAAAATGAAAAAGCGCGGTCGTAGTTATCTTCGTCAATATCAGATAAAACGTCCAAGTCCTGAGCGCGAATCTGCTTATATGCGCTTAATACAACGATCTGAAACCTAAAAAAAGGCTAAGTAAATTCATTCGTGGCTTCTAGACAAACCTTGTGTAACTGGTAGAAACACGCTTAGTGTGCCAGTCGGCTGCAATAGACTTCGCGCAATGACCACGAATTGACGCACAAATAGTCGCTGATGCGGATAGAGCGGACGTGAGAGCAAGGTGTACTCCGCTGGAAAAAAAAGGGTCAATGAAAGCTATCGTTCGGACTGAATTTAGTTGTCAATCTAAAATGCGAATGAGAAATGAACGAACCGCCTGCATCTCCAACGATCCGATAGTTGTTGCCTGCATACGATGATGCGGAGTAGCTGAAGTCACTGGCAATTTTTACGCTTCCTTCAAGCGTAGCATCCGAGGTGATGAGCTTCACGACTCCGGGCGCTAATGCAAGATTCGAGAGATAATGGGTGGTGGTGTTAGAATGTGCTGGGATGAACTTGACATCAGCGAAAACAGAAGGAGAAGGAGGTTGGTTTCGTCTTTTGTTGTAGCATCCTTGATCCATGACAATGCCGACTGATGTCGTACCATCATGCAATGGTATGAACCAAGCCCAACCCGATTCATCTTCGATGTTGTGAGCTAGCGATCATTGAAAGTAAAGGACGGGGCAACTAGCAAACTAACCGGTCAAGGCTTCGAACCATGGCGCACCTTCTCTAGGTGTACCTGCACCATATGTACCAGCATGCTTCCAATAGCCCCAAACAGCTATATTTTTCAGGGATGCGTTGAAATGCCTATTGTTTAGATACTTGGTAGACATTATGCCAGAGCGCCCTGTGGCGTCAATCAGGTAATCGAAGGTAGTTGTACCAGTGACCGCACGGGGTTTAGGGGGAATAGGGAATGGTTCAAAACCAAAGTAGGAGGCTATTGCCTGGATTGGAGTGACAAGGGGTGATGGGGGCGAAGGTAAAGGGGAATGGAGCCACGTCACAGAGATGGGTTTGGTAGGGTCTGCAGGAGAAAAAGATACTTCTGTGGTTTTAGTGAGCTCATATACCGAGGCACCGGAAGTACGAGCATGATTCATGAGCATCTGGTCAAATTCGGAGCGAATCTAGATACCGGTAGCGTTAGGAGCTCAAGCATTACTATAAGAAGAGAGATACACGGACTACGTTCCATGCATTATTGTTGCATCCAAGGACAACAAAGTCTGTATCTGTCCGAGGGAGAGAAAAAAAGTAAATATAGGGTGTATGACATGCACCCCACGAAACTGACAGCCTTCGCGTTTGAATTGGTTGAATTTGATAGCAGAACCGGGCTTTTAAGGATATCGGTATAGGTGTCTAGAATAAATCAAGGGATTACCTTTCGAACAAATCCTTGATTAGCAAGGATCTGCTCTGCCCCAATAAAGCGTGCATATTCACGAATAGAGGGCAGGAGGCTCTCGCCGATATGATAGCTATAGTCCCAAATGAGGCTAAAACATAACGGAGCGATAGTTGGTGATCATACCGAGGAAACTTTTCTGCTTCGAGAAGGGTGACATCTAAGCCTTCTCGAGCAAGCACAGAAGCGGCATAAGAGCCTGCAGGACCGCCACCCATGATTAAAACCTGAGTGTGCTAGAGAGCAGTGCAAGATGGTCAGATTCGGAGGATTGCTATGTGAGAGCTGTACCTGTGGTGGGAGTTTGAAAGGTGCAGACATGAGAAGAGTGATGGGTGAAGAGAAAGAGAGTTCTCGATAGATGTTGAGAATACGGTGAGTTTTATAGAATATCGGTGTGATTTGTTGTTGCATAATTGGTGCGGGGATGAGAGTCTCGTACAGGAAATGGATTTACTGTATTGGGAGATCGCCATCGTAAGAATGAATGCGACTATTACACGTGGAGTCGCGTGGTCGACGCTGGGGATTTCTACGGTTCCATCAATGCCCGAGTCCGACGACCATGCATGTTCTAGAAGTAGAAGCTAAAATCAACGACTCCAAGTCAGCACATCCGCGGGTGGAGCCAATTGTAAATGATAGATTCTGCCAATACCTTTGAAAAAGCTTCAGCAATTGAAGCTCTAAGTTTCTTGAATTGTATATTGTTGGCATGGCAGATGGAAGCCCGACAACGTTTGTCACGATCGCGGGCTCTGGTCAACCTGGATCGAGCACCTCGATGAGCCACGTGATCTTCCACAAACATGGACTCAGAACCTTTGCGCAAACTTCAAGACCTGCTGGTTAAAGTAAATTATAATCAAGTACAGAGGCAAGATCATTTCGAAATATATCGTATGTATTCAAGCTACTCATTCCCTCGACCCCGTCCAACAAAAACTCAATCTTCGTAGAATTTGTTGAACAAGAAGTTCTCTCACCAAAGTCTTCCATTATAAAACAAGTCCCACCGCTCGAGGTCATCGCTCATTCCGTCAGAAACATCATCTCTCCAAACCTAGCTACCCGCCGTATTCCCCACCTTCTAGACCTTCTTGCAACCGTCGAATTCTACCGTAAACATACCTTGGATCACGCAGAGGCCTCTATTGTCTGGAACGACTATTATAAAAGCACCAATACCCCTATCAATCTATCTAGTGAACATGAACTTTTTTTAAAGGTGCTCGAATCCGAGCAGGGTTCCTTGCGAAAAATATACATCAACATACTTACGACATGCTGTCATTTAGTGAGCAACTTGTTTTTAACCGCCAATGACATTAACAGAGCGTTGTAAATACAGGATATGTATCTCCTATGGGTCGCATCCCCACCGTCAGTGACGGATGTCATGATCCGTTTCAATGAATATTTTCCATTCCTCAACGATTATTGTAATAAAAAGTCCCCTAGACTCTTTCACTTTGATCTTTCCGATGCCGAAATTTCCCAGTTGCGATTTATTGGGTTAGCCTTTTGCAACTTTGCTCAAGAAACTATAGATTGGGCGATGGAGCACTCAGAGGAAGGGTATGCCGCTAATTTTTCTTGGACTCGTCAGCTGATTATCGCAAACAACAGTCAGCCTATCAGCCTTGCGTTCAACACTGAAGAGTTTCAGAACACTTTTGTTCGCCCGTGCGGAGATCGCGAGTTGTCCGACCTGATAGTTTTTTTTATCAACTATGTGACTTCGAAAGCTGTCGGATTTCAGGATATTATCAATAACGACAGCTAACGACCTGAGTACCGTTGAGTGTCCACTATTGTATTTTCTGTGTCTAGGTTATTTTGCGTGAGCTAATCAGTCCCACTGTATTTTCTTGGCATATTCTCTGATATTTGAAACGTAGCTATCGGTAATTTCGTGCCCAACACCAGCTGCGACCTTGAGAATGATTTCGTTGAGTGTTGTGGAGCCCAGAATATCGACATGGTCACTAGTGTCGGCTCCTCCGCGAGGTATAGAGGCTACGGGACGATGCGGTAGCTAACAAAAGTTACTGTCATCAACTCCCTTATCACGATGATTCGTTCATCACCCTTACCTCGACAGTGACAACCTTCATACTTGCTGGGTTCCACCTTGCTCGCTTCCATCCTTCGACGCACATGGCGCCCAAACTTAACAGACTGACAGTCCCATCTCCTTCCCCCATTTTAACTCCGTTACGAATCTGAAACCCTTGATCATATCATTGAGGGTTGGCCATGAGTCTCGATCCGTACCTTGGGCGTCACAGTATCGTCTGTATAAGCTGCATCAATCCAAATCTGCCTTCTCGATGGAAAGCCAAGTGCTTCACGATAGTCTACGCATTCGTCTAGATGTATGTTTCGACATACCCCGTCATTGTTGTCCTGCGAGTTCCCGTCCCCTGTATGAACTCCTGCGCTATACCTGAGCCCATGGTCAATTTGAAATATCTGACCGCGCATTCATCCCGGACAAACCAATAGGAGCGCTGCAATCGTACCATTAGTTGGAGACATAAAAGAGGGGGAAAATTCCAGGTTTACCTCCGTTTCCTTCCCATGTCCATAGACGCAATATATTTTCATTGAAGGAGCCTTGGGTAGTCTATGATATCCCTGTGTTTCAGATACCGTAAGCACTATTTCCCGAAAGGATTCACTCACCTGACTTCAAGAGGATTAGACCATTTGGTGAAATCAAGGTCGTTTCTCTTGAGGGCTGCTTCATTCCGTTCAATTTCAAATGAGTAGTTTGCGCCCAGCATCCTCTGCATGTACTGAGCATTGTCGACGGACAATATCCATACTCCAAGTCACGTACCTGAAAAGTCGATGGTGTCTGAGATAGTATCCAGGTTCCCGCGCGTTCTGAGGTCAGATTCGTGGCAACAAGGTCGCGATAGAGTGTGGAGACATTCTCAGAGTTTCGGAATGCAATCAGGTTGCCATGTGTATGTTGAGCAGTGGGTGGATCATCAGGCGCCCATGACACATTTCCCCAGACCGCATCACCACCCTTTGCCCGCGAGATTAACGCGAGCCAGTAGAGGAGAAACGAGTGTACCTTAATCCACATACTTGCGCTTCCTGCCCAGCTTCTGAAAAGGTCCTGACGTTCCTTGCGCGAAAAAAACCTTTCCAAAACTTCAGAATGTAGAGTCAGAAGCGATATAAATTTGGCTAAAAACGGGTCTTGTATACCATAAGCTCCAGCGGGATTCATTTGAACAGTGTCTTTCATTTCCCCTGACAGAAAAGCAGCCATGGCTTTTGCCTACGGTCAAATGAACATGTGATAGTTGATTCCTTGGTGAATTGCGCACCACACCCTGCAATATAGATAAACCAGAGTGAGAAAACAGTAAACGGAGCGCACTCAGTACAATACCAGATGAGTTCCGGCAATACTTATGTAGGCTTCGATATGATTCTAAAATGCAACGATTGAAAAGCGTTCCGTCACGAGGTCCACACTAACCTCCACCCAATCGGGTCCGCCAGCCCCATGTAGAGGCGATTCGACCCATTTCATACTGAGCGTGAATCAGGCGCCTGTGAGTGGTAGTGAATGGCTTATCCTTACAAATACTTAACCAGCAACGTCAGTGTCCAGCTCTTTCGGCTCATGAAGACGTACCAAGAACACCTGAGAGAGCAGGTAAAGCAGCTGAAGATTGGCGTATCCCAATTAAGAGAGCGCGATGCTTACGTTCGCTCCCATAGAGTGAGCGGCGATAACGACTTTCTTCCTCTGGCGTCTCCTAAAACGCAGAATGGAATTTGAGAAGATATCGGAAAGAGGTAACCAACCTACTTGAAGCCTTCGATGGTGGTTTTGAGTCTGGAAAAGTAACCATCCCTCTCCTCAAGATTATAGTATGAAAGTCGCCAATCATAAGCAGCCAAATACAAGTTGTTAGTATCGTAATTAATAACCGCCAGGTTCTCTATAATTTTGGACCTCATGAAATCAAATCAAATTGGTAAGAAATACCATCCCAGGAGCCTCAGGAACATAACTCACCATATCCAGTAGCCCCTGATAAAGCTACTAGCTGCATCAACGCCTTCTGCAGCCCTAACCTTGATGTTAGGTGGGTCCAGCCCAGTAACTGGATCGAGCATCATGGCGGCTATCCATTTTTCCTTATTGAACACGACTTGTGATATCATGTTTAAGCCGCCCCACAGCTTTTCGCGGAAGAAAGGTCTATAGTCTGGGGAGGTGGACCATGACTCTAGGCCCTAAACGGTGTTCGATTATCAATTCGAATGTAATTAACGTTTGGCATTTCAAGTTTCGAACGCACAGTGGAGATAACGCCAGGGATCAAAATCAAGGGATGTTTCGCGCTTAACCCTCTCGCTTTGATTGCTTCTCCGGCTTGGAACTCACGTCCATCGTTATTGAGCTTCCATACCTCCGGAATGCTGCCCCGAAACCGTAACCATTCTGCTTCAACACGTGTGAAATCCAGGCCAGGTAGCTCTGGAACGTTGATGTTAAACTGATCCATGAGAAGAGTCATTTGTACTTGGAGATCTTGTATATTCTGTGGTTCCACGAAAGCTAAAGCTAGAGTAGTGCCAACTGGGAAACAGTTACCTCAGAAATAAGCCTTGCATTACCAAGGAGACTTACACAACAATCCTAAAGGAAACAAAAATCTTCCTCTCATGTAAAAAGGTCGTGCACCCTACAAAATTTTGTCGCGAATCTGGTACTTCAGAGATGCACGGAAGCTAACCTTTTCAGCATTCTTGTGTTTGATTACTCCATTGTTGGCACCGACTGTCCTATGCGCCGACGGATTATCGGTGGTTGCAGAGTCCGAGTCCGCCCATGTTTTCGCCCGTCTAAAAAGGACCATTGAGCGAGCTGAACCTCGGAGATGAAGGAATAGTCAATCGGTTGCAAACAAAAAGGGTGAGAGGCTGAGAGCGCGCAGACCTCGTGACCACGATAATACTCATTGCCATGCATGCGAAGAAACAATTGAAGAAACAATTAAAGATTGATTATTAAAAACTGTGAAAGCTCAGAGACCTCACTATGAAGTGAGAAGGTAGAATATTCGCTAGACAAATCCCCTCTAGGGCCATCATTGAGTAAAAAGCCAACTTCGAGGTAAATGTGTTAAGTATACTATTCTCTGTTACAACGACATACAGGCAATGTCTTTAATTTACGTTGTAACACGTCGAACGCGGAGTGGCATGTTATCCTTTGGCTCTGCGTGATTTTAGCACATTAGCTAAAATTTAACAGAGGAAACGTACTCATGGTTACGGCAGCTGTAGGCAATGCCACCTGGCCTGTGTATGCGGGCTCAAATTCAAAATTTGCGATTAAGGACCTGCCAAGTACGAGAGAGTGCGACTCGGAAAAACTGAGAAAGCACAAAGTAAAATACCACTTACGCTAATACTACTTTCATTTCCATAATCGCCATTGTCTTACCGATACACGCATGTGGACCAGAAAGGAAGCTTAAAATTGATGGAGCATGGTCCGCTTTTCGAATGTCCAGCCACCGACTAGGCTTGAATCTAGGATAGTGTCAGTACCCTGCCTTTTTCTGATCAGTGAGAAATCCTCACTCTTCCGCATCTTCTCCCCATAGTTCTTTCCATGTATTCAAGACACGGATCTGACCGAAATGATAAGTTGAGCAATGACATTAAAACCAAGACTACGAACTGGTATATATAAAACGGTTCCTTTTGGCACGAGGATACCATCGATATAGTCTGTTTTGGCTGCGACACGGAAGGTCATGGGAACGGGCGGTAAAATTCTAAGGCTTTCCATTCTGGGGGTGATATGAGCTTGGGGAATGTCAAAAAAGCTAATGTCCCACACGACGCAATCGAGCCAATCTAAATTCTTGATAGTACGATAGTCGGGACGTGGATCTTGAAAAAAAAGCGAGGTAACTTCGTCACGAAGTCGACGCTGACTTGCTTGATCATTTGCCAGGAGCCAGAGTGTCTGAATGTAGATCGCATCCCCGATATTATTCCCAACGGATGACCAAGAAAAAGAAAACGGGATTCACCCATGCTAAACCTGACGCAGTCGTTTCATGCCCGGCTCCCAAAAACGTTAGCTATATGGGGATGTTAGACGGTTTACAATTATAGCGAGAACGGTAAGATGATTCACCACTTGATTCATGATGGCATGGTCACTCATGGCATACACTCCTTTATCCTTCTCTAGCTCAGCTTTTCGGGCGCGAACCAGAAGACTCATGATATCTCGTTTTGCTTCTGTATCCGACGCTTCGATGGAGGAATCCAGCATCTTCTCTGCAAGAATTGTAGCAGAGACTTTCTTGATTACATGCGTGCTTTCAAGAAACACAGCGAGAGGAGCTGCATCGATCGATCAGTATTACAGAAAGATCAACAGAGGGCCTCATTGAGACGTTACCTAACCACTCGACGCGAGAAAACCAATGTCGATGCTCGTATGCCCAGTTTGAGGCAAGGAGTCGGGGAACGCCTGGAATAACCACAACTGCAATAAACCGCGAAACGTGTGTACCTAATGAAAAGAGGCCTTATCAGTGCCTCAGGTGCCACAACGAGATATATATCTGTATACCAGACTGCAGACTGATTAATTTTTCGTATGCATCTGCGAGTTCGTTGTGAGGGTCGTGAAGTGAATTCGTTTTATAACCAAGGGCGGTTTCGCAGATGATATCCAGAGTCACTTTACTCACTAAAGAGATGTGTCAAGCGCAAGGCGTGCACGAAACCATGTCACTCACTCCAGTCGTACATGAGAATCTCTTGGCCATCCTTCGAGGTGCCACCCGAATCAATCTGGGATCCTAGGAGTTTAATCAAACTGTTGAACGTCAGTATGATGGTTAAATTATGTGCCGTGTCGGAGACCGACCTTTCTACAGGCTCGTAATACATGTCAGTTTCTGGGTACCCAATGTCTAAGCTAAATAGAGAACACAAGTCTAATGGGAAAACCTTACGAGCTATCAGGTTCGGTATTGAGAACGCAGGGTTCATGAATTTGCGCATTTGCTTGTGCTCGTTCCCAGTCACAGTGAGAAGGCCATAGCCAGTTGCCAAACCTAGTGTATTTCTCATAAAGCCAGGCTACGTTGTTGTCAACACTACCAGCGGAAACCAAGATCTCTATGCAACGTACTCGTGGATAATCGACCCAATCGCTGACCAAGATCTTATGGAGAGCATCTGGTTTCATAAAAATCAAACGCTCAATTCCTATAGGACCAACCACACGGACGACAGGCCCATGTTCCTTAACCCATTGACGTTGGGGTATTCCGGCTTCGCCTTCGATAATCACAGAAAACTGTCCATAGACTGGGTGACCCAAAGGAGGGCCTGGAATATTACGAAGACGGGAGAGGAAGCGCGGATATATTACCAGTTGGTAGAGGACCAAACTAGCCACGGCCACTGTTGGACGTAAGGGTGGCTGTAAGATATCAACAAGAACGGTGAGAGCGTACCAAGAACGGTGAGCGACCCAAAAAATACAAAACGGTGGCTGTTGACGAGCTGTTTTGTAAATTGGAACGCGGAGTCGAAAAAATCCCGAGAGATTGTGGGAGACATGCTCCTTGACCGCAGCCTCCGAGTTACAGCATGCAGGTATTTATGGATAGCTTAAAGGGGAAGTCAGGTGCTTTTCAGTCGGGTGCTGGGTGCTTTTGATTAGCATGTGAATATCGACCTGATGGTTCATTGTTACTTGTGACCAATAAACAGAAACAAAGATGTCGACAATGTTTTTATCGGTGTTCTCGTAAGGACGTGCATTTCAACTTGTACTACCCAGTTCAGATTAGCTAACGCATTTGACACGCAATGGCATTCCATCTGTTGGTTCTGCAAGTAACAAGTCTGAGTGCTTGGGCAGATTGCAACCTGTGCCACTCACTCATCGTGATCGCAGCGGCTGGTTTGATGGTTTGACCAGGATAGGCAGGTTCAAGCGAGAAGTTCGCCACCAGCGCACTAGAGCCCAATCGTCGACATCAAAGTATTTTAAGGATGCTTGTGGGAGAAGACGACATACGCGAGCACCGCCTTCATTTCAATAATGGCCATTGTCTTGCCGATACACGCATGGGGGCCTGCAAGAAATGACAGCATGGAGAAAACTGAATGGTAGTTCTTTGGTAGGTTAAGCCAGCGTTTAGGATTGAATCTAAGGGGGGGGGAAAGATCAGTAGTACTGGTGCGGGAAGCAGATATTCCGTACTGTTCAGCGTCTTCGCCCCAGACAGCTTTCCATGTGTTGACGATTCGGATCTATTACTGGATTAGTGGATATATCTTGATGACGAGGAAAACTTGCTGGTATCGTCAACAAAGTACCTTTCGGCACCAACACTCCGTCGATATGGTCTGTCTGTGTCGTCGTGCGCACAGTCAAAGGTACTGGAGGTAATACACGAAGACTTTCCATTCTGCGAACGTTACGTCAATGTCGGACGTATGCATATGATCAATAACGCCTACATGACACAGTCAAGCCATTGTAGCTCTTTAAGGCTGCGGTAGTCCGGGCTTGGATTATCAGCAAATAGCGGGGCGACTTCCTCCCGCAGTCGATTCTGGCTTTCTTGATCATTTGCTAATAGCCAAAGAGTCTGCAAACCAGATCATTAATCAACGGTAATGTATGTATAACAGTCATATTACCCATGAAAGGCCAGTAGCAGTCGTCTCGTGGCCTGCACCGAGAAACGTAAGCTAAAATACAAGGACGTTAAAACTGAATGATGTCCAAACGATTACGCCAACGCACTACTTGATCCATCATCGCACGATCGCTCATAGCATAGGCTCCTTTGTCCTTTTCCAAATCCGCCATGCGTGCCCGCACCAACAAACTCATAATATCTCGCTTCGCATCAGTATCGGAATTTAAGATAGCCGACTCTTGCATCTTTTCATGGAGTATAGCAGTAGACACACGCCTGATGCGATACATAGAGTCGACGAGGATTCCCAAAGCACCTTGGGCAGAATGCTCAGCTACATCCACTCATGCGAGGATTTAAAACTCACTGATGAAACCGAGCTTTTGAAACCAGTGGCGGCGATTGTAGGCCCACTGAGTGCCTAGCAAAGTGGGAGCGCCTGGAACTGACATTACAGTTATGATTTTTGCTAGATTGGGCCCTACAGTAGATGTATGATAGGTAAGAACGATTGGCAAGCATTATTTCTTCTGACCAGACTGAAGACTGAGCAGCTGCTCATACGCCTGGGCTAGTTCGTTATGTGGGTCAAGCAAGGTGTTGGCTTTGTACCCAAAGGCTGTCTCGCATATAATATCGAGAGTGACTTTACTCACTGCAAAACGTATCCTTAGATATTGAAACGGGTGGAGCTTGATCTGAGACGCACTCCAATCGTACATGTGAAATACTTTGCCCTCTGTTGGAACCGCTGTACCTTCAATCTGGGATTTTAAGGTTTTTGAAAGTCTGATGGCGTGTAAAAGAGTGAGCGCGACAATTAGGGTAAGACAAACATATCAATAGATTTGAAGTACAGGTTCGTTTCTCAAATATGCTAAGTTTTCACATCGTTAGAAAGCTGAGACGAGAGGACATACGTGTCATCAAGTTTGGAATAGAAAAAGCTGGATTCATGGCTTTGCGCATTTGCTTGTGCTCATCTCCTGTGACTGTTAGAAGGCCATACCCTGTAACCAGTCCGAGTATGTGTCTCAAGAAAGTTGGCTTTGCGAGTAGAGCAATCAGAACATGCACGAGAGGAAAGGAAGCGACAAACTCTAGGATACTCTAACCAGTGCTTGACAAGAATATGATGCAAAGCTTCGGGCTTCATGAAGATGAGGCGTTCGATGCCGAAGGGCCCAAGTACACGGACTACAGGGCCATATTGCTTCACCCACTCTCGTTGAGGGATACCACTCTCGCTATGGATAATAACTGGAGATTGGCCGAAAAGGACGTTACCTAGGGGCGGACCTGGAACAGAACGAAGGGGAGAAAGGAGAAGCGGCCATATCCAGAGGCGATAAAGTATGAAGTATCCAAGTGATACTATCAAGCCGACGTGGCAATCAAGGCATAGTAGGTGCATACATGTTAAACGACCAACCTGCAATACCGATGAAAAGGTATTTTATGGTCAGAGAATGCAGTAAATATATAGCCGATGAAGACAGAGAAGGGATGTCGAGCATTGCGGACATGGTGATGAAGACTCGTGGGCTTCATTGTAGACTCATGATTCAGTAAAATGCCATTGGGAGATCCTTATGATTTCCACAGCCGGGTCCGGTTATCATGAAATGGATCGATCACAAGGCTTTTTACTAGGTCGGCGCATTCAATTGTCACCAGATTGGCTTCTATGAGGAGGGATACGATCACGTGATAAAACGCGCTTCTTGGTTTCTCACGGAGCCCATGTTTGTTGATCTGCCAGGCTTATCATTTTACACTTACACTACCAAGCAAGAGCCCATCGTCTGCAACAGCGAGCTCAGTATTTTCTCATCCCATCTCACACAAACAAGAATTTATCTCCATGTCCAATCACAAGTCCCCTTTGAGGGATAGACTTTTGTCAAACTCCCCCGACCCGGTCAAGTCTTCTATCATTCGTGACTCCGGTATGGGCTGGGTGTCTCCAACGTCGAATAATATGGGTAGCCAAAGCTCTGGAAGTTCTGGTTCGATAACCTCCCCTCTCAGGATTTCCAAGCGAGAGTCTCCTCGAGTCCTGCCCCAGCTCCCTCTTGCCCGTCGTTCATCATCAAGCTACAAGCACGTCCGGAACAACAATCTCGTAACCAAATCGCCTTTCAAATCCCAAATTCCAACTCCGTCGTCGACACCATCCACCCGCGTTCCTATCTCGTTTCCAATTTCAAGACGGGTATCTGGCGAAAAGCGGCCTCGTCCTTCGTCTATGCACGAACAAGCAGAGAGCGAAAATGATCGCCCCTTTGCTCTTAAAAGGGAACGTAGACAATCTAAAACATATCAAGGTCTTATTCAGAAGGAACCTGTTACCAAAAGTCCCTTCAAACAGCGTACGCTCTCTTCGGAGAACAAAGCGGACCCTCTTCCACCACCACCTCTGACCCACTTGGTATCTAAGCCGACGTCTCCCGCTCACACTCAATCAATTCTCTCCATCGGTTCGATAACATCTGTCTCGCCTAGTCGCCCGTCTCTGGTATCTAGGAGAATGCACGGGCCTCGCCTGAGTAGCGATAGTCGTAGCAAGAAACAGAGAAGAAAAACGGTTACGTGGGACGAGCGATGTGATGTCGTCGAGTTTCATAAGGAAGAGGATGAAACTGACGAAGAGTTTTTCAGTGGCGCAGAGGAAGGTGACGAGGAGATGCGCCAGGAGCTTGAGAATTCGCTGGAAGAAGATCCTTTTTTCCGTGGTGACGGCAACATACCAGTCTTCTCTCCAAAGGAAGACTCCTCGTATGGAAGTGTTGAACTTTCTGATGTTTCTAGGGGTACTGAATCATTGCTCGGCATGACCTTAGATCCCGATGCAAGTATATCAGGTTTGGTGGAAGAAATATTTGCCTCGTCTGGTGCGACGCCTAAGGACGGTTCTCACTCGCCTCACAATTCTAGCGCTGTTACATCCACTCCACCGCGCCAATCCAACGGCCTCAGCCTTCCCCCCGACTTGGACGCTGAGGATGGGGTTCCACTAGGGCGATCTCATCATGCTTCGCGCTTTTTACAGCGTCAACGGGAATACTCTCAGTCTCCAAAGCCTTCACCACCTCGTTTCTCTCCGCTTCCTTCCGCCCATTCGTCCCCACAGCAACTTGCTAAAGGCTCTTTGTTCAATCTACCGACTACAGCGTCACCTGTACCCCCTTCAACCCCACCCCGACGATCAGCAGCCCCTTCACCCGATGTCACAGCTTCGTATACTCCAGCCTCCATGAGTGAAGCACCTAGTACGCTGTCTTCCCACATCACTAGCCCCCCTTCGATTCCAAGACCGTTGTCCCCAGAGGCTGATCCTCCCCATTTGACCACCCCCCCTTTAGGACGATCCACGCATGCGGAGCGTCTTCGAATGGCTAGGGAAGATAATTGTGATGATGTGCTGATGTTACCTGGAACACCGTCGCCCTGCAAGACTGCCAAAAAGCCTGCACTTGAAGCTGATCAGAGAGAGGGATTGGTCCCAAGATTTCAGCTTGAAGTACAACCTTTGGGTCTGATTTTTATTCTTTGTTTCTAAACGACACGAGCCTAACATTTGTTTTGCTAGACATATCTTCCGTGTCGCATGATGATCCTTTCGCTGGGCCATCCATCAGTCAGGAACAGCACATACAAGAGGAGAGTACGTATGCTTCAGCTGACGTGCTGCAGCAGACCAATCATACCCACAGCGACAAATTTGTTGTAAGGGTGCTTTGCCTTTGTTTACATAGATGAGTTAACTCATATCTACTCAAGGAAATCGAGGAAAACTCGCGTCTGGCAGGCGATGACGATGACGATGACCACCAAAGTCAATCCTTAGACATCCTTGAAACCGCACCTTCGGATAACTTGGCTCATGTTCCTTCACCTCAACCACACTATTTCCATCACCATCCTGATGGTAGCACAGACGAGCCAGACCCCTTCGTCGATGAGATCAATGGACGACCCCAAATAAGTCAGCAGGCTGGCCAGAACTCTGGTAACGGGGGTTTCTTGGCGGCAACTACACCATCCGTAGACCACCAGGACGTGCGGAAGGGGCTCCCAGAAGACTCTCCAGATAAGGATACTGTGTCAGTGACAACTGTAGTGACCGACATCAGTACAGAAACAGCGACCATCGAACATGCTGAGAGAAAAACTGCAACGAGTGCTAGCATTGTTGAAGGGAAAGAGTTCGGTCTTCTTGGTGCTGGGGAGTCACTCCGGTTTGATTTTGGGAGCAATTTCGGAAAGAGCTTAGGCTTTAGGGCACTGGATGATGGTTTTCGGAAAGTGTCATCGGATGGTTTTGTTGTGGCGAGTAGTGCAAGTGACGTCGAAGTACCCTCCACCGACACGAAGATGAGAGATGTTGATGTTGACATGAGGAGTGCCCTTGATCGACTGATGGACGACGTTGCTGGAACCAAGGTTGATGATTCTATGACCACAGAGGGCAGTTCCTACGATATTCTGAAACCGCTTTCCTCTCAAGATACTGCGGCGGACTCCACACTGCTACACAACCGTGATTTCGTTAGTAGGAATGTCAGCGTGGCGTCTGCAGAATCTCTACCACCACCCGTTCCGCCTAAAGACAACATCCGAGCCAGGGAACAAATCATATTAGAAAAAAGACGTGAGGCGAGGCAAATGGAGGAGGACGAGTTTGACCACCATCGACCGTCTCGAGGAAGAGCCAAAAGCAGTCAAGAACTATTGGGAGTTGGCCGACCAAGTAGAAGGAGGAGCATGAGCACCGGTGATATTGTCCTCAATGTACAAGGCGTTGAAGACGCTCGAGATGATTGGCTTGGTGACAGCATTGAAAGGGAGCTCGAAAAGCTTGTGGAGCCTTCGCACAAACAAGTATGAATGTCCTCCAGCTCTCGACCGACACTGACTGTCAATGACAGAAGTATCTTGTGCGCGAGCATAGAGATACAATATATGCCTCATCATCTGATCCTGATGTTATCTCGCATTTGGCTGGGCCTGGCGACGTGAATGTAGGTAAGGCGTGGAGGTCTGTTCGCCGGCCTTCTGATATGGTGTGTCATGCTTTATACTGCCCGTCCTCTTGCAAACATTCGCATCTAGAATGAATACTCGAAGCAGATCAAAGAGCTACGTTCGCAGGAGAAATCGGGTAAGGCGTACGGAAAAGTCTTCGTTAAAGGTGGGCTATCTTCTAGTTTGATTAACCTAGCCGTCTAACATCATCCTAGTCTTAGGGGTGAAAGGAGTCCATGTAACACTACCTCAGCAGCCAACGGTACTCACTTGCACGTTAAACAACGGCATTCATTTTGTAACCACTCCTGAATGTGAGTTGCGCCGGGATTTCCGTATAGATCAAGAGTTTGAACTGTGCGTATAAACTCTGTGACCTTGATTTACGCATTCAATTTTGTTAGAATTGAACACAACAAACTGGAATTCACCCTTACATTGAAAGTTCGACGCGATCCTCATATCATATCGCAATTTAAAGCCCTAGTACCACCTCCTCCCGTATCGGTAGCGCTCCCCCCTGCCACCCAACCTCCTTCAAGAGGCGGCATGCGAAGCTTTTTTTCATCTTCCCCAAAGAAATCTAAAGATAAACCATCTGCACCAGCTGTCCCCCTACCCCAACCGGCCCACCATCTTCCGGAAAACTTAGCTCGATACCTCAAACCAGATGGTACCCTGGCGCGCGCCTTTATATCATTCAAAGACGTTGCGCCGCGGTGTGATGCCCGACTTTTTGAAACAAGCTATCCGCTCATTGGCCAGCGCACTGAGCTGGGCGGCAAAATTTCAACATTGCAGGTCGGAGAAATTGTTTTACAAATGTTCAGATTACCACCACTACCGGGCCTTAACCCTGAACAACTTCCGCAAAGTCTCGAAGAGTGCCACAGGGGCTTACGACATGTCAACTGGCATAAAGTGACATACTTTGAAGGGATTTTGACACAATGTGGTGGTGACTGCAATGTAAGATATCTCTAATCGTGGCGATAGTGTGTGCTAAACATCTCCTTCAGACATGGCGTCGGCGGCAGTTCCGTGTCATAGGCGCTAATTTAGTCGCCTTCAATGATGTCACTAAAAGGGCGACTGCGGCGATTGACCTCAAGAAGGCAATTACTGTTGAAGACAGCGAAGCTCGCAACAATTCCCTCAGTCCAAGCTCTGGTGCTCAAAGTCGCTACGATGAATACGATGGTCTATATGGTGTCGAGCGTTCTTTCCGCCTCATTTTCCCCCAAGATCAGGAAATCCTTTTCTTTGCTGATACGGATGAAGAGAAAGCTCGATGGTTTGCCGCATTCATTCTATTCGTTGTTGCCGGTCATCTGATCTTGCATGGCATAGGCTTGACGTTTTACGCGCCCTTGTCGGACATATTCCACCACATCCTATCTGGGCGGAACTTCTTTGGCAACGCCATGAAGACTCGAAGGCGCCTCAGCCTCCATCCCGACCCCCGGCTCCATCATCACCTTCTTGGCTTATTAGTAAGGGCCCACAGCGGTAGTTCGTTGCATATTAGTGTATCACTATTCGTTTTCGTTATTTCCGTTGTTATGATACGATTCTTATAGGTGCTCATGACTTGTGCTGACTTAGATTGCGCTGTATTTAACTACGTTTCACTCAAAGCTTTCCATGACTAGCGGACATATTGTGTCTTTCATGGAGACAGCTGTCAATCGATTACTCTTTGGGTATAAAGTCGCAGTAAACGTTATCGTGGCCACGCAAAACTCTGATTTGGTTACGGGATCGCGACGTACAAAGTCCTGCAGATCAACGCTACTGCTGTCCATTAAGACCGCGCGTTGTATTAAATGGGCGCATCGGAATTTACATACAGTACATAAAGGTAAGATCACTGATCAAGTAATGATGGATATTGTTGATTTAAGTCGGAATCATGCGTACAACTAGCGTAAACAGCTCTGTCGTGTTCTTCTCTTGTCTGGTACAACGACCAGCCCCCCCTACTCGGGAACGAAGCTCCTCTGGGAAATCGTTTGGATCATTTGTGAGTCGCTTCAGAACTCAAGAGACGGAGATCGCCCTCAAAACAGGTGCCGTCACCGTTCTTCCTTCGAGCTTAACATTCTACGTAGCTTGGATGTCTGTTCGATGCCGGAGATATTTATACCCCGAGCCTCATTCGTTTACAAGTATAAAGAGTTGCAATTGTATTATCTGACACCGCTAGAGCAAGCAATTGGTAAAGAAGCCGGCGAGTACAGCTCAAGTACTGATCACCCTTTCTTAGCGTGATCGCAAGACTAACCTGACCGTCTTTCAGTTGCATCCCTTGCATTCCTTGTTTGGGACATTTTAATCACATATGATGACGAAGTACGTGACCTACTGGGCTATCAAGGATCCGATCCATAATAACGTCTCTAGATTGATTATATCTGGCCGTAAGTGATTCATCCCTGTATCCTTTACCCTGGTACGCGGCCTAAACGTTCAGAACCCCAGTAAGCCATGGACACTCACCAAATATCTTTATTTCTACGCGCGATACTTCCCTCTAATGGTCCAGATGTAAACTCATCCAATTCGTTGTTAAACGTATAATTATTGATCGGAAAATGACGTAGATCTATACTATGCATTGGAACCGATGTAACACCAGCGATGCATTTTACGTCTCATGACTGCTTTATCTGGCAAGTATACCAAGTAATCGCAGTTTCGACGATTGTCGCCGTCGTTGACATAATACTTATCCTCCGAGGTATATCTGGCACACTGTTCAGGATCTGCAACGACTTATCTCCTTTGCTAGTCATCGCGTTGTTTCACGGAAATCCTGTAATGCGTACTACGCTCACGTTTCTTTACATCGTGGAACTCGTTGGCATGACCATCGGGCTTGCGTTAGCCGTCCCTGATATCCAGTATAATGAGATATGCCTCGTCATCGACACTCCGAGAACCCTATTTATTTATGGGTAGGGTCGAGATCACACCTTCACTCATGTGCTGATCAGGTTGGCAGCGCCGCGACCTTGTCCTTCCAAGTCATCCTCTTTGCCCTTACCTCTTGGAAATTCCTGGACGCTGTTCGCTCCGGATGGGGCGATGTACCATTAATTCTATTACTCATGCGAGATGGGACATGGGCATTTGTATTACTTATGGGCGAGTCTTGTGTTTTCGATTCAAGACTCCTGTCTAATGCTGTCTAAGCTGTCTATATCGGTCAAGGCTCAATATATGGGCTCAAAAATTCGGCTTTTTCAGGACTTTTATATGGGTATGCAGTTGTCATTCTCGTGTTACCTGATCTGCTGCTTACGTGACTATGATACGAGATGGCTGTTAACGGCCTATTCGTTCTCGGCAAGTTTTTCTGTCCTGCAACAGGAAAGGATAATTCTTAACCTTTACTCCTTCTAGGGTTACCGTATCCTACTCAACATCAATCATCTAAGTCCCTCTGAACGTCATTCGCATGATATGCACAGGACAAACACTAATATTCAATTTACCACGCAAATAATCTCAGACGTTGCTTCAAATAGCCCCTCTGAATCATTCGAGCTCTCAAGACGTTCGAGTCTCATAACAACCGGTATGCAGGAGATAATACAAGAGCATGTACGATAATATATACAATATTGGAAAGATACCCCAGATACCAACGAGATTGTAATTCTCCAAATGTGTTTCTAGACATATAGCTATACAATACAATACGGTAATCAGCCTTTTACTGCAAATAATAATTCGCTTTGTAAAGTTAACTCTTCTTTAGTCTCAACATGAGAAGTAGAGTGCTTCGCCACGTGTGGCACCTTCCTTCGGGGAGAGATCCGCCTGCAGAGTTTGAGGACGGCGCTTTCATGTACATATACAGCACACAGAATAAGCATGTTCAAGGATCATTAGAGCCTCCATGGCATTTATCTGGCTGGCATGTGGCTTCAGCATGCTGCTAACTTGAGCAATATAATATCAAGCATGATGCGACGTTCCTCACTTCAATCTTGCACCCAAGACACAGCTTCGTACTCTTCCAATGCAATCAATTCCTACACACCCACAGACAACAAAAACAGCAAACCGCTGGCCTTCGGGAGAAAAACCCAAGATTCCTCGAATTATCATACCCCAAAACCCGGCCAAAGCAAACAGTGCTTCCCCAAAGGGGTCAAATAGAAACCCCCCTGCCGTGCGGTTTTCTTTACCCTGTTCCGAAACCTCTTCGTTAGTATCCTCTGCGTCAACCCAGTCATCGATGGACATCAATGCAAGACCAACAGCAATTGCCACCGTGGCAGACCTTTTGGCACCACTGAAGAGAACAATGTCTGTTTTACACTCCACATTCGATTCTCTAGGCACGCAGGCAAGAAGCATGGCGCAACTCGTGCCATCAATGAAATCCGACGAACAGGTGATGCGGACGAATAATGTAATGCGGCTAGCATTTTTGATGGAAGCGTGCTTGTCAGGTCAACGATTTACAGATAAGAATTCAGCAACAGATAGATAGACACGAGAATTCGATGCGGGAAATGCATGATATCTTGCAAAACAAACTCGTGGAGCACTTGAAAGGGCAGGTTTATGACATGATACGAGAGACGATCGCGGAAGAGGTCGAGAAACGTGTTAAACAGGAGGTAGGTCAATCCCTGAACAATAGCGCAGTGAAATTTCCAGTCTCACTAATCTGCTACTCAGCTTGAGGTACAGATTCCCGAGTTGTTGAGGAGGCAGAGTGAAGGGCATCAGAGAGAGGTCCTCGAGATCCAGACTAACCTTCATAATTCGTACGCCTTTCGTGCATACTACTTCGTACCAGGATTGTTCTGATACACTGTTATTTATAAGGGAAGCCCGTCGGCACAATGGTTCCTTGGGCTTGCCATCTATAACGACGGAACCTCTGCGTCCGTTATTGCGCCCTCTACCGAGCGCTTTGCAATCTCCTGCTTATGTGTTGAAACCGTCATTCACAGCGAATAATTCGACGGTTACAACACCGATAACAACAGGTTATGAAAAACCGCCATCTTCGTCGCAACTCTTTCCACGGGATTTGAAGTCTTTGTTCGCGCTCGAACCAAGTAAGACCAAGAGACTCCTCCAAGAATATGATCTCGACCAAAGCCCATCCGTGGATTTCCTACGAGGTCCGGAAACTGGGCTGGAGACACCGGAGACTTCACCGATAATTACTGAGTCTCGGGAAGAAGATATCAATAAGTTCATGGCACATATTGGAGTGAGTGCAGAAGTATGTTTTGAGCATAACAGCGTTGTTGAGCCACTAAAATCTAGGTTCCTATACTGATGATCCCGACACCAAAGCCCAAAGGGGTCTAGCAGTGAAAATACTGTGGGACAATAATTGTTGGCGGGATTTGCAGGATAGCGTGTGACTTTTGTCTTTATTTATATAAGTAGTCAAGGGGTTACGGATGGTTTCAAGTTTCTGGAGCTGTGCTCTTCTCCCCAAAGTCCTCCAGTATTGCTGCGCAATACCCAGTACATCGTCTCGTCCTCATGATGTCTTTACTAAAACGACCACTGAAGCTCAGAGTCATTTTTATCCCCCTCCTATTGACCACCATCGCCCTTCTTCATTTCATAATCTCAAACCAATATCAGCTTCATCACCTCTTGTCTTATGCCACGAGACCGCTCTGGGATGCCGCTGAAGGTCCCACACGAATGATTCCCCATTATTATGCTGAAGGCATGTCCATGAACTCGCACACCTGCCAACTGCACGGGTGGAAGATACGAGACGGAAAGAGCAAAATCAAAGTCGTGGACGCCGTTCTTATGAGCAGCGAGCTGGATCTATTAGAAATCCGGATGAACGAGCTAGACTCTGTTGTTGATAATTTCTTCATCATAGAGTCCAATGCGACATTCACGGGTTTGCCGAAAGAGACTTACTTCGCAAACAATAGGGCGAGGTTCTCCAAATTTGATAGTAAAATATCTTACAAGTTGTGAGCATCTAGTCGAAATTTGGGACGTTTCGTCGCTCATCTAATTTATTGTCAAGCTTACCTGGCTACCCACTCCGACCAGGCAAAACCGCTTGGCAGAACGAGGCAGCTACTCGTGATGCTATGACCTCCATGCTTCGTACCTACATACATGCGTTACCATCTGACACACAAGCCCTTGTCGTCATGTCTGATATCGATGAAATTCCCTCCCAACATACGGTCAAGCTTCTCAGCACTTGTGATTTCGGCGAATCTCTCCACCTGCAGCTTCGTAATTTCGTATATAGGTCAGGCAATTTTATACTGTCAAATCTGCTTCTGACGAGAGTTTAACAGCTTTGAGTGGCAAGTAGATATGGCCAGCTGGCGTGCACAGGTACATCTCTGGCGTTCCAATGATTTTTATCGACATTCGAAAAGCAGTAATGACATCCTGGCCGATTCTGGCTGGCATTGTAGTTATTGTTTCAGGACTATTCCGGAATATATCGTCAAGATGAAAGGTTTTTCTCACTCGGACCGCATCGGTGGCAACATGAAGCTCTTGGACCCGCGACGCATACAAGATGTTATCTGCAACGGTAAAGACATTTTTGGGATGTTACCAGAAGCGTACAGCGTATGTATAGCCTCTATTATCAGAATTTAGCTGATTCGGTCGACTGCAACAGTACAAAGATCTTTTGTCGCAGATGAGCCTGAAGCCGTAAGATTCAATCAAAAGTCCTTCCGTTCTTAACACTGACGAATCGAATGATCCAGATCGACGACAGCAGTCGGCCTACCTAGATTCCTCCTCGACAACGCGGAAAGATTCCGTTTCCTGTTACCCGGCGGTTGCAAGCGAGAGGGATGAACGTTGAGTGCTTTGGCTTCAGATGCTTCAGGTCGTAGAAATGCGGCTGCATACGACAGCAGCATCGGTCCTCGTCATCTTCCAGGTTTTTGACTGTTATAGAGCCCAGGGCTGCGGGTTGATAAGCGGCGGTAATATCAGTGTTGCAATATATATATGCCATGTAGTTTGATATAACATTTGAGAACTTTTCATCGATCAAATCATTTGATGTTGAGCGCCATGCGGAAGACTGGATGTAAATGCAACACGATCAAATGTTGCTTGATGCACGGCGCACGCCAGCCTTAGTTAATGACGGCAACCGTCGCCAGATGGAAAGTCCTTTTCCCAATACATCACTTTTTGGTCCGAGTCGATGCTACCATCTCCATAAGCGCTCCACAATTACTCTCTGGCCTGCACGCTCTTTCACTCACCACTCTTTACCGCCATAATGATCTTTCTTCTCATCTTTTTGTTCTTCTTCTCGTTTACGGTGGTTGTGCATGGCTGCGAAGCGGTCACTCGTCTGGAGTCCAGAGCCACCGCGCAGCCATCCCAGGAAAGCCCGTTTCTGGCTGCAGGCTGGTACGCAGCATGGCATAACTTGGATTCGCCATTGACGGCGGTCAACTGGTCTAAATACAATGTGGTGGCTTATGCATTCGCGTTGAGCATCATCATCTACAAGTAATCTACGGCGCCCACTCAATGTTATTAACAGCGTGACCACATCGGATCCAAGTATCATACTCCTCGCGGATTCTGACCAGGTACTATTGCCGAACTTTGTTCAGACCGCACACCGGCATGTAAGCTCGGCTATGTCTTATACCTTTGGATACTTCTGGGGAAGATTGACACCTTCTTATTAGCACGTAAAAGCAACCTTATCTTTTGGCGGATGGACTGGGTCCAGGTTTTTTTCTACAAATGTCGGTTCTGCTGCAAACCGGACCGCATTTGTGAGGTCCATTGTAGATTTGATCAAAAGGTACAACCTGGATGGCGTCGATTTGGAGTACGTTTTACCTCCCTTCTTTCGTAGGTTTGTACTGACTCAGAAGTAAGTTGGGAATATCCCGGAAAGCAGGGCGTAGGGTGTAATGTCGTGAGCCCGAACGATACCGCCAACTTTTTGTTCTTTCTCCAACAGCTCCGCCAAGCCGTGGGTACCGAAATGATCATCTCTGCTGCAGTGGATATCAAGCCATTTCCTGGCGCGTCAGGGAAACCTTCTCCCGACATTCCAAAGTTTGCCGAAGTCCTCAGCTACATTACAGTTATGAATTACGACATCTCGTCAACTCCAAGTGGAGGCGCAGGACCTCATACTCCGTTAGATGACAGCTGTGCACCTTCAAACAGCCAGGCAGGCTCAGCGAAGGTAGCAATAACGGCTTGGGCGGATGCAGGTATGCCTAAAAGTAAAATTGTTTTGGGCGTAGCGGCATACGGCCATTCGTTCCGTGTCCGAAAGAGTGCAGCGTTCGCAAGTGGCTCCAGCTCAATTCTTACGCCTTTCCCCTCTTTTGAAATGGACGACAAGCCAAAAGGCGATCGGTGGAACGGAAATGGCGGAATAAATGTTTGCGGCGACTACGAACCCCCTGGAGGAACGTATGCATTCCGAAACCTCGTTGATGACGGCTT
This sequence comes from Calocybe cyanea, assembly GCA_018851305.1. Classification (NCBI taxonomy): domain Eukaryota; kingdom Fungi; phylum Basidiomycota; class Agaricomycetes; order Agaricales; family Lyophyllaceae; genus Calocybe; species Calocybe cyanea. The sequence goes on from JABCKL010000007.1 coordinate 132,176, forward strand.
TCTTTACGCGAATGGGTCGACAAAACCGGGAATCGCTTACCGTTATGACGAGTGTAGTAAGACTGTATGGCTTTCTATCCACTTTTTGCCTCTTTACGCTGATTAGGTATGAACACCCAGCCTTTCCTCTATGATCCGAAATCACAAACTTTTATCGCCTATGACAATCCCGACTCCTTCGTTGCGAAGGGCAGCTTCATTAAAAAGATGGAGCTCAAAGGATTTTCTATGTGGGAACTAGCAGGCGACCCCCGCGACATCCTGCTCAACGCGATTTGTAGGTTACTATAGTATACTTCGTGCCTGCATGATCATAACACTCTTTTTCAGTGAACGGGACTCTCAATGATACCGCACTATCCGAGGAGTCATCCACGCAAGCTTCTACATCAGCCACAGCGACGACAGCAAAAGCAGGAGCCACATCATCCTCATCCGCTTCAGCTTTGCATTCCTTTTCCGTGATGGGCTGGATACTAACTTTAATTTTGTACTGCCTTTACTTTGGTTTGAACTGCAACTATCAATGATATCCGTAGTTCGTCCGCTGCAACAAAATTCACTGAAGTCAACTTAGCTTGAACAAGTGCACATGGCCCGATGCCGGTATCTAAACCCTTAATTACCTGATTCTTGAAGTCGCCGGCCAATCATAATTAATACATACCATTGGTCGTGCGTGGATATCACTAATGCGGATCTCAGTCAAGGCTACCATATTGAGTTACAATGCCGCCACCGTTGCTCAAGCTTGTTAGCGTTGCAGCTGAACTGGAAGCAGTTGCGCGACACGTTTTCTACCATGTTCCGCGAGCCTGGCGACCTCCCCATGAATCCAAAACAGAAGCGTGGTGCTCTGGCGTCTGACAAAAATGCGTTTGCCTCGTTTTCGAGACAGTCAAGAGTCTAGACCACTACATTTCATGCAGTAGCTACTCTCTCACTTGTCCACCTCGGCACAACTCAACATCTGCATGCGATACGTAAGACAGCGAGAATCTCAAGGCCGTAGCACGCTTCGCTGTAGGCAAAGCAGTTCAGGCGTCCTAATGCGGCATGTTCCGATCTTGTCAAAACACATCCTTTCAACCTTCCTGATCTAGGAGTCCCTTTGTTCTATCCTGTCTGCAGGGGAGCGCGAGATATGATAGATCCCTAGAATCACTGAGGTAAATCATGCACGCGTCCTACCTCGCCCCTTCCTCGACAGGTGGATATAAAATTGGCCGTAGTGAATCTCAGTAGTCATTCCCTGACACCCTCACGGTCGCTGTGCGCTCAGTTTATCTTGATCTCCTATTCCACTTTCTGAAAATTGGATGATTGATACTTAGAGCGCTTGTACATGAGTCCTAATGCACCGCCACCGCGAAGTACGCGGAAGCAGACTTCGCCACGATCACCAAGCCCGGTTGTGTCTCCCGCGCAAGCGATTGCAGATGCTTGGAAACACGAGTCAAAAGAAAGTCAGGCAAAATGGAGGCGAATTGACGCCAACGTCCAAATGCGATACGTCGCTCGTCCGAGGCACGACCTTAAATCGAAGATGTAGGTATCAGACGATGGTGAGCCACAGTGACCTTGACATAGCTGGTACTATTAGAACTTATCCATCGTCAGCAACTTTCGAGTAAACAAATTTACCATGAGCGGGATCTGTGGTTGGGGGCGAGGGGGTTGATGGACGATTGCTATTGATATATTTATAAATCTACAGATTCCGTAATTAACAACTAGATCCACGCACGTATCATAATACACAATCATTCCGTCTCTGAACGGTCATCGCTATCAACCTTTTCCTCGCCTTCATCATCTTCATCCTCCTCTTCTAGGGCTGCTTCGGCTTCAGCCTGGGCCTGGGCTGCAGATGCGGCACTAGCAATGGCCTCCTCGAGCATTTTCGCTTGCTCTTCCGAAAGGCCGTACATTGACAATAACGTTGCTGGCTTTGCAGACATTTCTCCATCGTTGGATGAATCTGCAGTCCTGCTGAAAGCAGCATCGCTCGGTACAGCGTTCTGAAGGGCGTCGTCAGAAGCGGCCTCTTGGGAAGGAGTGTTAGAACTGTCCGATGCAACCACCTTTACAGGCATGGTTTGCATCTGGGCTCGTGCGATAACACTCGCTAAAGTCGCCTGACCGGCGACTGGGTCCACAGATGGTTGAATCACTTGCCCAGCGGAAGACCCCAGGGCGGTCCCAACACGGGTTCGCAGAAGGTCGTGTAAGCTCAGGACATTCGTCTGTATGGCAGAGAGAGTACTTGAGTGTATTTCTCCTTCCTCGACGTGATGCGGGTCACTATGTCCGTGCGGAGACGGTTGTAGAGCAGCTGCATCGGCCTCGGAGGTAACAATTCCACTCCATAACTTTGCTCTTCTTTCTTCCCTCACGATATCTTCGCCTTCTTCTTCGTCAAGATCTACTTCAACTACCTCCGCGGTAATGCAAGCCTCGCTTCTAGGTCCCCGCGTCTTGCTACCTGTCTTGTGCCGCTTGATAGCATCTCTCCTTGAAAACATCTTTTGGCATCCAACGCATTTCCATGCCTTTTTATCGTGTAACTTGACATGTCGTTTGAGGTCATGATTCCGGGCAAAGGACGCCGGGCAGATATGACAGCGGAACGGGCGGTGAACGGAGTGAAGACGTTGATGTGCACGGAGACTGTACAAGCGTTGAAATGTTTTTCTGCAGCCTCCGATTAGGCAGGGGTACACGGCAGTTCCTATATCCGTCAAGATAGAGATCTCGCTGTCTTGCCATGGGTGTAGAGAGCCGGGAGGGTCAATTGGTTGGGGGTGTGTTTGTGAGTCTGAGGGTTGCCTGATTTGGATACCGCTGAGGACGCCGATAACTTGTATGAGTCCGCTGATTTCTTGCAAGGTATGCATATCATGACCTCCCCCACCTGCCGAAGAAGTGACAGCAAATAAGAACACTTGGTGCAATTGCAAGCGTATATTGGAGACAAGAGATGGATCGAGCGGATGAACAGGCGAAGATTCCAAAGCTTGAGCAACTATGCGTACCGCTTCATTGACTTGGGTCTGTAAGTCGGTACCGACGAGGTGAGCGCGTTTAGGTGACCTTATACCGTAAGTGTTGTTACCATCATCTACTATCTCCCGCTTCCGCTTTCTCTTGTCTAGTTGGATTGACGACGCGTTGGAAAGCCGTAAATTATGAAAAAGAACGTCTGACCTAGCGAGAGATACGAGAATGGGGCTTAGGACCAGAGCAGTAGATTTAGAGACAGTGCCAGATGTAACGGCAAGCTTGAGAGTGTCCAACACATTATCACCTGGGGTGTGTGGCACAATCGTTGACTCTAGGGCAGACCGAGCGGTGAGGTCATTCTCAATTGCGGCCAGGATAGCTTTTATGGTTGTTATAGCTGCGGCCACACTTCTGCGCTGAGATGTCACTGGAGTAGGGGCTTTTTTTGGTGCAGAGGCTGGGGCAGAACTTCCGTTGCTGATGTTTGCTAGCAGCTCTTCACCTAGCCTTCTCGCCATTTCTTCCGCTTTCGCATCGATGTCTTCGTCATCCCATTCGTCTTCATATTCGTCGTCTTCCCACACCCCGGCCGGTTGTTCCTCCGTTTCAGGCTGTAATTCTGTAGCCATAAATACGAGTTTTCAATGGTCAAAATGTTTGCTTAGTCATTAACACTGCCACGACCCAAGGTTCGGAAGAGGATTCCGAGCTCGCGAAAAGTTCATGAGCATTTGCGCAAGTTTGGCTATTTCATATAGCGCATGTCCCTCACTTGGGTTAGAGGCTGCGTTTTACCTACTCTCAGTACTACAATTTGTGGCTAATGTCAAAGACAGCGAAGGATCTCACCGCTGGGACCGTAGGAGGAGTCGCCCAAGTCAGTCTTCCCCCTACTTTCTAGTTAATGACTCATTTGGCGCCGTCTAGGTCCTAGTTGGGCAGCCTTTTGACATAGTCAAAGTGGTTAGTTTGTTTAGTGTTTGAATTGGTCTTGCGTCAACGAATTCACCAACTTTTGTAATAGCGCATGCAAACCGCACCCAAAGGCACTTATAAAGGGATGGCAGACTGTGCAGGCGGTATCTTAAAGAATGAAGGGCCTTTAGCGTTTTACAAAGTATACAAAGACTTGCCTCATTGATAGTTCTAATGACATCGCCGCAGGGAACGGTATCACCGTTGCTTGGAATAGGTCTCTGCGTCTCGATTCAATTTGGTGCCCTAGAATGGTCGAAACGGTATTTTGCCCGCCAAAATAAACTACATGGCAAGGGTGGCTTAAACGGAAGCGTCCTATCTGGAAACCAACTCTTTGCATCTGGGGTATTTGCTGGATTAGCAAATGGTGTCGTTTCTGGACCAGTCGAACATATCCGGATACGTGAGCTTCTTTCGGGCTCCCTGTACTTGCTGGTATCAATCAACTCTCTTACATCTATAGGCTTGCAGATACAGTCCAATAACAATCGCCTGTATGCAGGCCCATGGGATGCTGTCAAGAAGATTTATTCAAGACATGGCATTTCCGGTATCTACAAAGGTCAAGCCGTCACATTACTTCGTGAAGCGACAGGCTACGGCGTCTATTTTCTCACCTACGAGAAAATAGTACAATGGGAAATGGCTAATAAAGGCATCCGGAGGGACCAGATTAATCCTATGAATGCTGTACTATACGGCGCGACAGCTGGATACGCGGCAAGTATCCTACATAAAGCTTTAACTATCCTATTAACCCTCTACAAGTTATGGGCGGTTATATACCCCATAGATATGATCAAATCAAGAATGCAGACGGATGGGTTCACCCCATCAACAGGCCAGAAATACAAATCCACACTAAACTGTGTCCGTACAGTTTGGCGTACCGAAGGTATCGGTGCGTTTACACGGGGCCTCGGGCCGACATTAATCCGGTATGCAAGAAGCCCAATCTTTAAAGCATATTCATTACTTATTCTACACCACAGGTCACCTTTTGCGAATGGTGCTACGTTCCTTGGTTTCGAAATGGCGAGCCGCTTACTGAACTCCTCGTAAACCTGTACGATGGGATGAACTCGGTGTTTACGAACTTTTCAACGATATAGTAAATGATGTTTGTCAGCAATTAGAGACCCAGGTCCTTTAGAGTACATAGAGCTATAACCGCGCCAAGTTGACCTCTAAATTCGTCATGTCAGAATGTGAAAAGGGATCAAGACTTCATTGACAGTATCTGTTCCGTTGGATTAAACTAAGTGGTATTGTCCCAGTGACAACTGTGTGAACTGCAGGGTGTGATGCAGTGGGGCAGATCATAAGTAATACCTGGGTTTACGGACCTACGGGAGTGGCGGCTTATGGTGGATTCTGCCGATCTCTCAGGAGTCTATAAAGACTTGAATACGCCAAGAAACTGATTGCATTCATGATTCATCTAACACGCCACTCAAATCGCCGCGAGGGGAAGATAAAATATCATGCGGACATAATCATTCCACTTGGTGTCTTCGGATGCGAACAAAATAAGTTAGAATGGCGAGGCGTTACTCGCTTCAAACTAAACTATCGCCAACGCTGGCTGCCACCATCGCTGTCAGAACTCAGTTTGGTTGCTTGACCGTATGATGACAAATATAACCAAATAAATACCTCTTGTTTCTGCTATGCGCTCATTGTCGTGGGCGACCCTCCTAACCGCCGTACATTTATCTCAAGCCATTGATGTCTATCTGAGCCCCCAACACGCAGTCACCTCTGATGTACTGTCGCCTCAACATGCGAGCAGTGCTCTTGCGCTCCATTTGGGCTTTGAGGCCTTTGAACCCTTACACGACGCTTCCAATCCTCACCAGGGGCAAACTTTTATCGGAAAGGGCCCAAGGAACGCACTTCTTCTTACAATAAATGAAGAGGACGTGGAAGGTAAACGATGCCTATACTTCACAAAATGACCGCCAATAATTCATCACGTTCAGCTATCCTGCCCCCGTCACTCGAACCTTCGTTCAAATTATCCACTACTTATAATGACCCCGAAGATTCGCTTACATCAGTTCTACATACATATCTTCACCGCGCTCCATACAGCTTTTCTTCAGTATACGGAGGTGGCACAATTCGCCAACTTGAAGATGTCGACTCCCTTTCCTCTTTTTATGAAACAGTGGAGGCGCCTTCTTTTGCTGCACTAGAAGTGGCAAAACTTTCCGACTTGCGTAAATCTTATGGTTCTAGAAGCGACGAGTATCAAAGTGTTGCGAAAGGAATTCGTCGTTTCCTTGATTCGATCCACAGCAAGCCCAACAATTTGCGCATAGCCATCATAACCTTTTCTACATCGATGCCCTCATTGGCTGCCCGTGAAAAGGGCCCGGGGTCAGCTCAATCACAACCGCCAATAAGCAGACCGTCTCCGCAGGAGCCGATCGGCTCTCTCTCAACATGCTTCTCCTCCGAAAACTCGTGCGACCGTGCAACGAATTCGTGCTCAGGAAGGGGTCGGTGTCTAAAGGCAACAAAGGCTGGGCGAACATGCTTCGTCTGTACCTGCGATGTTACCCGAATAGGCCAGGGGTCGAGATTAAAAACCGAAACGTGGGCTGGACAAAGCTGCGAGAGAAAAGACGTTAGCGGGTGAGTTATTGAGCCCAATGAGGAGCTTAAATTAACAACCTTGTAGTCCTTTTGTCCTCTTGTCTGGTACCGCGGTTGTTTTGGTTCTTCTTATTTTCGGCTCCGTTTCCCTTCTTTCAAGTGTGGGTGACAAGGAACTGCCAAGTACCCTGTTGGCTACAGCTGTCCATGTAAAGAAAGATTAACTCCATATACGATATCACACAATCCATCACCTCCACGGTTTTAAATTTTTCGAGCCTTAAAGCCTCTTTAACTCGCTACTCGCCTTCTTTGTGATACATGACATGAAACCTAGGAGCTGGGTTGTCAAATCTAGTCGCTATTATAGTTTGGATATCGGCAATAACCGTAGTGATACGTGTTTTAAGGTAACGCTAGAACAAGGGAACAAACGTTCAGGCGTCATCGACTAACCGGGGAACCCTTCCCATGCGGGACTACTTGCCGATGGTTTAGTGGCGATTTGTGAATGATGCCTCTCTTCCCCATATGCATATTATAGCCTCTGGCCCTTGATGATTGACCAAGCTCGGAGTCATTGACAGCCCAAGGCGCTTTTTTCAACATCTAGGGAATCACCGTGAGATGGATCAATTGCTCGTCCAAGTTAAACAAAGTTCCACCGAAGCTTAAGGTTCATCAAGTCTAGATAAAATTTATTGTTACACCATCTCGGTAAAACTATGCGTTTTATCATTCGCTTCGTGATTCAACGCCGACTGCTTAGTGATCTCTTGGGTGGGTCAACCGGACAGCGCCTCTATTTATTATTACTAGTCGATCCCCATGGAGTGATTTCCTAGCTAGCGGCGAGCTAAATGCGCACCTCCTGGCAGCTGCGGATCTATAGTCGGAAGACCTTACCAGTGAAAGACCATTCTATAGTAAAGCGTATGTTATCTTTGTCTATCCCCGAGCTAACGCTATGTTACGAGACACCGGCAACACCGAGATCTAGGCAGCTAGGCCACTCGCGGGCACACCTCATTTGGTGAGGCACTGAGTACTAAACGAGCCTAATTCGCGAAGGAGAAACGAGTTTGTCGATAATGAATTCATTAGCCTACTAAATAATTATACATGGTTATACCTAGAATATACAAACTACAGTAGTCTGGAGGACGGAAATAATTTAAGTATCTCCTCGTCAATAGGATGTCGACGTGGCGGAGGCATGTTCTGAAGGTACTCCAACGGTGCCAGGCTTCCAGGGGGGGAGTCGTCTGACGAAACAGAGCCAGACTGACTCGGAGTTCGGTAACGAGAAGACAGAGATGTATCAGCCCGCCTCGTTGGGTAGTTGTGAGCATCCGACGAGGTTGATATTGTAGAGGCTCTGTTGGGGGTATATGGAATGTATTCTAACCGTGGAAACTCTGGTACCTCCATCTCGTTGTTGAAGATGTGGTCTGGTCTGCCTTTCGCAGATCTCGCGCTTTTATACTTTCCGGTCGGAACCTTCAGATTGGCGAGTTGTGGTATGTCATCCACAGAACGTAAATGCTCAATGGACTCTTCGGTGAAATAAGCAACTGGAGAGTAGAACATTTGGTCATTGAGTAGGAAGTTGACCCCGGTAAGAATCTAAGCTTACTAAGGTGCCATTTGCGTTGACCAACAGGTGTGTCGACATATACTGTGTAGGTCTGTTTCACTAGGATTGAACGGCTATGTAGAGATGACCTGCAGAATCCCGCATCAGAAAATGAGTAAGCTTTCGCCGCTCATCCATTACTTACGAAGCCCCAGAGTTGTAGGTATTGCCTGAGTAGAGGTGTTGCGAGTGCAAATCTTTTTTCTCGTGGTAAAAGAGGAAGCCCTGTGGTAATATTAAGCGCGCCATATTACTAGGGAGCAGAAAACACCAACGAATTACCTCTCGAACTCTTGAGGGGCCCCATCGAATACCTGCAACAAAAGCGTCATCAGCATGATGGTGCTAGGTGACAACAACTAATACAGACCGTCGGTCCATCGTTCGATGCCGACCTATCAGATGGAATGCTCAGTATGAAAGGCTGTGTGAGTAGGGGGAGCGGTTACCCCAGTTAGTTCTGCATGGGGGCCCCTCTCTTCCCAGACGTAGACGGAACCAGGAGAGATTAGTCCTCTCTCTTCGTTATCCAAACGACGCGTGACCATAGGGAGGATACCAAGGAGGACTGCATGAAAAATAACTCGAGCATCGGCAGGCGACCTAATGCGAACGCCTGTACAAGTGGCACGCTGCATGATGTGAGACCGTAAGATGTTGTTGGGGAAACAAGGTTAGCTCAAACTAAAAGAGATGGAACACAGGTCCTTTATCTAGAAGAAGGTGGAATACAATACTGATGGGGTTGTCCACTTACGACACATGCCATCGGATTATGTCTGCTTTGCGAATAGAGTTTTAGGAACTAAATCCTGTTTGAGTATAGGATTACAAAAGGGCTGAATGATAGTGGGAATCAGTGCCTGGTTGTAGTGCTGATAAGTAACAGGGCGAAAGCGAACACGGACATAATTATTAATGGCTCCAAAATCTGGGTCAACAGTGTCAGATGGGATCATCATGAGCCTCGATGAACTTTACGTCAGTCGTGCCATTTTCTCGAAATCGTTGACAAGTCGAAGCCCAAGTCGTATGGAGAATCAAAGGGGACCCCCGGTGCCACAACTGGGTGCCCTGGCGACTAAATTGTTTCGTGAGTCAACGCTTGACTATTGAGGGACTTGTCTGCATGCGCTGGCGGTGTCCACCTGTCCACCTGTCCAAACATAACAGCATTCGTGTGATACCTCATCAAAATAAATTAAACCGAACAAGCTTGAGAAACGCTGAGAATGAGTCTTGGTCCGATCAGGGGCATCCTTCTTAATTAATCCACAAGCTGAATGGTGCGCGTGCAATTCAAAGTTGCGGTAGCGACCGACTAAGGTTCTTCGGGCCTTCCCAGCTCAGAATGCATAAGGCGTCTATTATCTCGCCCATTGCCCAGAAGTGAACTGCTGATCCCGTGAGCCATAGTGCTCCAGAGCTCAATCGTTGAGTACCTATCCCGCCCGCCGTGGAATCCAGCACACACCCTCCGAGGTGATTTTAAAGAGGTTGCATACGTACCATTAATTAGATACACCAGTCTTGCAAGCAAAAAAGATGAACCCACGCTGTTCTCCGCTTGTTGCGGATAGCTATCAGAGGAGCAATGGGCCAAGGAGTGCTTCGGGTCTGGAAGAGCCCACCGTTGTTTCCGGCTGATCTAAAGAGGCAGTCAAGTCCCCTGAAGATCGGGATTTGACTACGAGACTAGCTTAGAATACTTTAGCGTGAAAATCTTCAATGAGAGAGAATCTAAGAAATACACGTGATCGTGCCCATTGTATGAATCGCCAGTAATCCCTTTACGACAAGCGTATGTCGTACGGTCAATGCTCTCAAGCCGACCAGGAACACGAGCCATTTTCTCATACCTTTCAAGGTGGCGCTGTCGTAATTTTCTGATTGTCATTTATGGTCTGGTTGCGTAGCATCCAGTAATTTACCCATAACGGCTTTGCACTACGTCTCATTGCACGGAACGTTCGGTCACCTAAGTTTTGAAAAAAAAAAAAAAAAAAAAAAAAAAAAGGCAGCGGTTAACTAGTGTAGGCTTAAGCCCCCAAGGTCTGGCCAGGTCTGGTAGGCTGCATCTTTTCTTGTATGTCCGCTGAGGCTTCGCCCAAATTGAGCTCGGTAATGGGTGACACAAGGAAGCAGACGGACAGCTAAAAAAAATCCTCTAAAAAATGCGCATCCATTACTTACCTATGTGTTTCTCTCATCAATGACAGTGCCACATGAGTGGCATTCTTATTATAGCCGTGCCATAAACACATGTCGCCGTCGGAGCCCCGACCTACCAGCAAGTGAATGACAGAAATTAATTAGCTTGAGAACCTTCATAGGGATACCGGTTTCATGATCAATACCCTTGTACACGTCACAGACGCCGGACGAGGACTCCATTCCACCGCGGTGTATACTATCATTCACCAGGTAATGCACATTCACTGGGTAATGCACATTTTTGAAAGATTACTCTCTGGAGGCGCAAATCCTCCTCCTCCCGCCTTGATATTCTTACAGTGTCTTTCCACGTACCTATTCTACAAACCTGGATAGTCATTAGCCTTTTTAATGGGTACATTTTTCTGCCAGATGCCAATAAGCATCAAAAATTTCATTCTTACGTCTCGGACTAATTTTTGGTGGGACCAAAAAACTTGAGACTTCTATATAATAA